>BJBW01003808.1:99996-157410 GCA_004320125.1 Scolopax mira
TTACACAGAACAGAAATCTGTAGGGGAAATTTGTGTTTCCAACTGAGAGGTAATGGAATAGAAGTTCTTTCAAAAATGTTATTTTAATTGTATTTCCTGTCCTAGCTGCATGTGGTGAGTTTAGATTGGCAAACAAAGTGGTGTAAAAATATTTTTTACCTCTGTGGAGTTGCAGAAGAACATTTTTTCTTCCAGGCTATAGGTTAAACAAAAGTTGGTGTTTCAGTTCAGCAGAAGCAGCCTGGATCTCCTTAACCACTACAGATTACCTGCTGTCATATTTTCCATCTAGTAGCTTGAGTCTGTGTGGGAGTCATCCTGACATGATTTTGTATTTGGAGTAGTTTGCAGTGTATGTTGGATATATGTTTGATCCCAGATTACGTGAATGTCTATCATTAAAGGATATGCAGCAGGGAATAAATCCTATTCCTATGGTATGACTGAGTTCTATTTCTCTCTAACATCTAAAAATCCTTGAAAAACTATAACCCTCAAAATTCATTACTTCCACTTTGCAAAGGAAAAAAATAAATCTCAAGATTAAAACAACCAAATAGAATAAAACAAGCATTATTCAAAAAACATTCTGCATCTTAAAAATATAGGTGTTGTTAAGGCAACACTTCAGTTTCTAATCATAGTTCTAATCGCAGTTCATAAAAAGTTTTTTATGCTGTTTTTCACGGGCAGGCCTGAAACATTGCCTGCATGAGGAAGAGAGAGAAAGAACAATTTACAACAACCTCATCCTGCACGGCAAGCAACATCCCCCTTCCTACTGCTGCTGCTGACGTGGCCTCTTCTCGCTGGTTTTGCAGAACATCCTCATCTCTGTACATCAGACAGCATCAGGAGATGTTTCCAGGCCTTGAGTCTCAAGCATCTACACTGCAAAAGCAGAGGCATGGCGTCAGGCTTCACTCTCCCAAAGAATATCGAGGTACAGGTGTGAAGTTAGCATGGGCAAAAAAAATTTCCAGGAGGCAATTTTAACGTGTTCTACCTCTTTTGGAGCCCTGTAAAGTTTAACAGTAGGGATGTGGATTTTCCTTTGCTTATTGGCTTCAGTACTGGAGACTGGTCCCAAACGTCCATAATCTGCAAGTATAAATAAATCTACAGTGTTCACCTCACCCCACAGCGTGTCCCTTCAGTAACAGGGTAATTTGATAGAGTACCTTAAAGAGATTTGCCTGGCTCTTGCTGCTGTCACAAAAGGTTTATACGGAGGGGAATTCAGTCTCTTCTGCTTTCACTCTTATTTCCAGTCTGGTGCTTTTCACCTGCTGAATAATCAACCTCACTCCAAAAAAATAAAGACATATTAAAAAATATATAAATTCTTTTTCAGTAAGATTTTGCTGCATTGATAAAATTACAGTCTCCAAGGCAAAAATAACATTTTTCTATGTAGGTTCTGACAGCAGAAACAGAAATTTCCCCACCACTGGTTTCATTTAAAGCGCAATATTTTGCACAATTCTAATGAAAAAGGTAAGTTTCTGCTGTACAGATCATATTGTGGTACTGGTGAAATATGTCTTCTGAATTTTTCTTGACGTTCATAAATATTTCACATGCTCCTCCAAAGGGACCGGGTAGTACACAAATTGCTGAGATTGTAACAAACAAAGTGGTGTGCTGAAGGAGAGATAAAAGCAATCTGTGGAATGGTGTTATTGGACGTTTGGGATATCAGAAATGGCTGTTTCTTGCAGCCACCCCTTGGCAAGCTACTTAGGGCTATCTGCTCCACGAGATAAGCGGCGGGGCAAGATAAAGAGTGAAGGATCTGTTCTGGGTGTCTGCAGGATTCACCCTCCGGTGCACAGCTGTGGGGAGAGGAATAAAGCATCTTGTCCTTCCAGGGGCAGTGGCCAGGCTGTGTGAGGATCACCACGTTCCTCTGCAGTCATGCCCTGTTTACTTGGCTATCACCTATTTCTAAAATAAAGAGCCTACAGGCACGGTTGTGTCTTCCTGACTGCTCGTCCGCCCTGAGAGGCAACGAGGTACCTCAGATGGATGCTCGGGGGCTGCCTGTGATGATCAGGCTCCTCGTCGTCCTTTCCCAGGTGATCTCTCCTCAGCCAGGCAGGGCTGCCCCCACACACCGTTTCTGCAAAAAACCAGGTCAAGTCACTCTTTGTACATCGCCCCCAGTCGCAAAGCAGTGGGGTTTAAGTCAGAGGATTCCTATGTTTATTTTATTAACACCAAGGCTTTTTATTAATTCCTTTTTTATTATTATTATTTTTCTTCTTTCAGTTTGTGTTGGAATCACACTTTAGAGTAAACATTTAGGAATGCAACTGATAACTAGCTCACAAGCACAAAATGTATAAAATCAGTGTGATAAGCTTTGAATATTTTATTACAAAATAGTCATGGGTTCTCTGGAGCAGAGAACAGTACTTCAAGACACAAAACAAACAGTACCATAGTCACGACTGCTCACACGAGAAAGTAAGATACAGAGAATCAAGATGAAATACAGCCATTAGCAAATTTTCTAGTCCTGCAAAAATTACCATAAGGTATTATATAGACTGTAGAGTTGATGAAAGATTCACAGAACAGGTACATTAACATTTATGGCAGAGGACTACTAATGTAAGAAAAAAAAAGGAGAGGGAGAAGAAAGATATGGGCAGATATGGAAAAAGGTAATTTCTACAAATTAGTGAATTTGAATTAAATGAATCTCAGGGGACCAAGGGAATTAGATATTAGTCATCTGAATTCCGACAGTTGGTTTTGAGAAGTCACAGAGAAAAGGGAAATGACAGAAAAGTGGAAAAAATGTATAGTTTCATCCACTCTTGAAGATAAAATTTTTAAAGTGTCTAATGATATTAAAGGGAAAAACCTTTTTAGTAACTGCATGATGAAGGAAACAAGAAGGCAAACACATATGTAAGCACAGATCAGGACTGTCCTGAACATGTTGCATACTTTATGTGTCATGGTTGAATTCTGGCATATTATTTACCCGTTTTTTCCTTTACTAATAACAGAGGAAGAAGAAAACATACCAGAGAACTATAGCAAGGATTCATTTTTCTCTGATTGCAGGTCAAATGCATCCCAGGCTGCTAGGTATGGTCCACCAGTCAAATATCTTCCTGGTTCCTTCTTTGAAGTCCAGCTTGTGCTGGAATACACCCGTCTGTGAATATGTCTGTGAATACACCCGTCTGTGAATATGTCTGTGAATACAAACGTCCAGTGGGTTGTTTGCTTGTCAACAGTTCTGTCACCATGTCAGGGAGGATGGTCCACTATGGGAACATTCATCATCATTCATATGGGTTATTTCAGGCAATGCCCATCCTCTCCCTGTTAAAAGGGCTTCATGTATTTTATTAAGTGATTTTCAAGCTGAGAGTCCTTCTGGGCAGTGAGTTTGATAGCTTGGGAATCAACCTCTTGTGTGGACTTAGAAAAAAAGATGACCTTGACAACAGTATTAAAAAAAGTAATGATTTCTGCTAAAGTTGAATTTTATAGAAAAAAAATGGTACAGAAAAATGAGAATTCTTTCATGACCACAGAAAGGGTGTTTGAGACTTGTTTTCTTCACTTTATACACAAAGCAATTAAAGGGCACTAATTACAGAAGAAAACAGGGAGAACAACAACAAAACCCTAACAAAACAAAATATTCCACTACAGAACGCTTCTCCCAGTAGGTCTGGATGGGACTTTTCAATGCCTATTTCATGACATATAAAAAAGGAAAAAAACAAACCAAGAAATTCATGTTGGGGTTTGACATTTAGATTAGATTATGAAGTTTACATAATAATGCACTAGCAACCTCTCTATACACTATTTTAATAAAGTTTTGACAGAGGGTTTAAAGTATGAATATCAAGTAAATATTCCTGAATTCCATGATGTCTGTTGAACTTTTAATTAAAAGAGAAATACTAAATTATGTAGAGATTACGTAGGGACTCCGGCAATACAGTGACAGAACACTTACGAGCTTTATGCAGGTGTTATTGGGTGAAAATCTTTGCTTTCCTGTTAAAAATGCAGTCATTTTGGTAGGTCTTTCTGGTGGGAAAACAGAATCTGCACATCTACGTGACTGGTACTACTGTAATTACAGGGTAAAATAATTCTTTCTGTTTCATAAACGAGAAGGTATGTTATACAGAATTTTTGGAGCTTCTAAATATAATTAACAAATACTATGCAGCTGACACAGAGCTACATATGAAACAGCATTAGGGAGAAATAACCATGATATTTCCACTGTGCAATATTAAGTACTTATGGTTAGTTTTGTGTCTTTATATTTAGATGCACGGAATAAAACCCCAGAATATTATTCTTCAGTGTTCACCATATTTTAAAAATTCAGTTATCTCACGTACCCATGAGAATCTGCCAGCTGCAGACGGGCTGAGACTGATTGTTTTAAATACACTGCTTTTTGCTTGAGTGTGGAACAGGTCTGACATAATAGTTCTGACCCCTGTGTACAGTATTGTTAGAAGCTATGGGCAACATTTAGGGAAAAAACAGTTTAGCACCAGGAATACACTAAGAACATCTCTCTTAGCTCATCCTCAACAAGTAAAGAAGCTCAGGCTGTGCTGTTTCCTGTGCAGTTTTATTATTGCAGATAACTTTTGCAGCCCATGGTAATAATTGTGGCAGCATGAGATGGTAATAATCTACATTTGCACTTTCAAGTGGGAACATTTTACTGCATTTCTATTCACTCTCAGAATTATAAGACTCTTATTATTGACAGACTTTGCAGAAAATAATGTTTCATTGTTATCCTAACCTAGATTCTGAGAAGCCTATAGTGTAGATCAGACGAGATCTAACTTCTGCCTTAAAGAGCCTATTCTTATGCAACATTTTATTTGTAAATAAAGGTAGCAGTTGTGAAAAGTAGAGTAAGTAAAAAGTAAAAAACTAGATATAGAGTCCTAGACAGTAAGATAGTTTAATCATGGAGCAGTTAGGACGAAAAACAGAAGTAAAAAGACTCTTTATCAATATGTGTCAAAGTAAGGGTTTTCTCTACAGACACAAAAAAGTTAGTCCATGAGGTCACTCATAAATCACTGCATTCCTACACTGTAATTGTTGGTAACTTTTTTTTTTTTTTTTTTTTTTTTTGCTATGAAGTAAGAAACAGACAGTGTATACTAAAAATTTGGTTTCCAGTTTTCTCCCTCTTGTTTGCAGGGCTCTTCATTGCTTGATTCAAATCTAAGTTACCTCAATATGTCTCCAGTCCTAGTACCTAGCAGTCTGTTGCGTTTGCTGCCAAAGAAGAGGTTATCTCACACACGCAGTAAGCATGGGATGTGAGAGCTGTGCCTTTCAAATCTTCCCTCTGTTCAGCTTCTTAAATTCAAACTTCTATCACTGTCTAGAACTTCAATGTTCATATTGATGATAACACCGTCTCTGCAGCTGCAGAGAGCTGTAATGATATAATGTCATTAACTCTCCTTTATTTTTTTTTCCCTTCAGAAGGACCCCTTAAGTCAGAAACTCAAGACAAAATGCTTTGCCTTAACCTTTACTTCACTTCCTTTTTATGGAGTAATCTCTTCTACTCTGTGAACTGCAAGTGTAAGGGGTCTGGCTTTCTGTTCTTCAACATCTCACTTTGGGACCATCCAGTCTTCAACCCAACTGCCTGCCATAAGTAAAACTGTTCCTAAAACTGCTTTTCTCTCTCTCTGTCATTTTAAGTGTCTTACGTACTTTTTAAGGCAGAAATGTAGTCCATCGCTGTTTATTCAGCTTCAGATAGGACAGGATTCTAATTATCTATTCCATCTTCAAGAAGAACATTTTAAAAGGCATATAGTCTAATTTTACAGGCTATGACAATTTTACATGGATTTTTATAGGTATTTGCATACTGTAGCACAGTTTTACACTGTCAGCTATCTTTACACCATCCCCCACCCCCCTATTCTCCTGTCTTGTTTTATTTTTAAAGGTGTATTTCTGATCACTTGTCTGGTCAATATAGAGAAAAGTCTAAAACCACAACACTTAGCAAAGTATTCTGTATTAATAAAGTTTTGTAGTTATTGTCTAATTCTTAGATATTTCTGTAAAGTACAGCAGGCAGAGAGAAGTGAGCTGCTTATGGCTATGCAGAAACTCAGGGGCAAAGGAAGGGCTAAAAAAAATAAGATTGTGATTCACAGTTCTGCATTCTTTGTACCACAGCTCATATCTCTTACAAAGACCAAGAAAGAAAGTGAAAGATTTTACTCAACAAATAAACAACAGGCTCACATCTACTGATTTACACAAGGCTTGTAGAAAATAATTTTACCTCCATCCAATGAGTCTCTTTACATTTAGGATATTATAGATGGTACCAAGAAACTACAATACTCAAAACTCCACATTTTCAAGTAGGCATCTGCTGAAGCAAACTCTGTAGACTGACTTCAGAAACCTTTGCTTTGATATTAACTTAGAAAAAAACCCCAATTGTATTCTGTGGCCCTAACCCAAGGATTTCTGTAAAACATCAGTGCCTTCCAAGAGGGTTCCCTTTGGACCAGCTCATGGACACCCTCATGGCTGAAACAGCTCCTGCTATGTCTAGCTCTAGTCTAGATGACCTTTCACTGTGTTCTTCAGTGGCAGGAGACAACAGGCAGACCAGGGGTTAGTTTTGCTTCAGGCAGAGGGAACACCATGATACCATGAAACTTCTCTTTTCCCAGAGGAAAAACTTCTTAATGTAGTATAAAAGCACATTCTCTCCTGCCACACTGTCTGGCTGTAATCCCTCTGATAATATCTACTATTTAATGAAACTCTTTGTTCTCAAAGCAGTCTCTGCAAAGACAGGAACGTCTACTTCAGAGTTGCAGCTTCTGATCGTTGGACAGATACTGCGTAATTTTTACGGCTTTCTCACACCTCTGTCGTTGCCTCGGGAGTGTGGATAGCACGTCTCCCGTCAACAGTTTCCAGAATCAAATCATTTTTTGTCTGTCTGGAGTGGCTGGGTTGTTCTTTAGAGGAAAATGTCCTCTGGGAATCAGAGAAACTTTAAAAAAAAAAAAAAGGGAAAAAAAAAAAGAGAACAATTTAACAATTTGAGAGCAGTTTGTTCCTCTCTCTTCTAAGCTTATAATCTGTCCTCCATGTGGAGTCCCTACCACTGAGCAACTCCTTTTCCTACTTGTAGAAGTTTTCCGAACCTCTCCGCCTCAGAAGGAAAACTAGCTTTTTTGCAGTCTTGGGATTTGGAAATGTAGATAAGCTTCCAGTGTTAATCTCCAAACTTTCAGAGGTTGCTAATCACCAGTATTATTAAAACAGGTTTCATATTTAACAGTGTCAGCTAATGTAATGTAATCCAGTTAATGTAAGAAATGTTCCGTTAATCCTACCTTGGTGCGAAGTGGGGGTGCAATTAAGTAAGAAGAAGGGAAGTTGGCTTTCTGAGATGTCGAAGCAAGAACTGCCAGGTAAGATGAAGGAAAAAATTAAGAAAAAGCATGCCATAAGTTATGGAAGGACACACAGAGAACACATTGTTAAAAGTAACCATATATTTTCCTCTCTTTTTCTTAATGTGTACCTCATAAAAATAGTATTTGTTGGCAACAAAAGAGTGTTCTTTCCTTCTAGATATGCAATTCATTGCTAGGTTCACATTTACATTGAGGTGTTGTATTTCCAACTTTCCAGCCTTGCTTAGTTCCCTGGAGCAAGAAAAAAAAAAAAAACAACCCACCACCATACTTAAAATTTACATATTGTGCTTATGAATTAAAGTAGCTGTCTTATAAATGCTCAAGGGAGCTGGAAGTCATGAACACACATATACACACATAATGCGGTAAGAATTTTAAGCTGATAGATCTGTTCTCCGCTTTTATAGAGACATATTCTGCTTTCAGTTAAGACCTCTTATTAAACAATATTCAAATATGTGAAAGCGAAGATAAAGTCTGACAGACCTTCAACAGGTTATGGTGCATTCATACAGTACTGTCTATGTCGCTTTTTAATTAGCAGCCCAAATGCAGTGAACAGATTGTGCAGTGTACTACATCAGCCTGGCTCCTACATTTTCTATTGATTCATATTCATGCTTAAAGGGCCCTCTTCAAAGCAGGATTTTTTTCCTCTCCCTGCTATGCTCCCCAAAATGCAGGGCCATCAAGTAAACACCCTTTCACTCGCCAGCAGCAGCTGGCTTTACCAGGTAGCTGGAAGGACACTTTAATCTACTGTTTAATGCATTTTTCCCTACCTGGGATAAGAAGCCAAATTGCTGTTAGCAAAAATGCCTTAGTCATTAACGGAAAGTAAGTTTTAAAAGCATTCCATTACTCCCCCAGTGGGAAATTTCTGACTTTATTAGCATCTTTTGAGTCTGTATTAGAAGTACCTAAGTGCTAAAATCCTAGCGGACAAAGGGCTGGCTTTATTACAGGAATTTTACTTGCCGATTCCACCTTGTGTTGGAGTGAACAAAAGAGGAAAAGGAATTCAATTTATAGTCAATATGTTGATGGTAAACCTTACTTCATTCTTAACTCCATATTAAAACAAACAAAAAAAAGTGTTTATGTCATTTAAGTTTTGTGATATGCTTAAAAAAAAAAAAAAAAAAGGAAAGGACTGAAGTATTTTACACAGAACTGAAGAAAGAAAAACATTCCTCAGAAGTAGATAACTGTATAGGCAAACCACTTTCTCTTGGTTCAAAGAGGAGAGCGAATCCTGCAATCTTTTGCTGTTATCCAGGGAAAATTTTTATTGCAATCAACAGCCAAATTTTCTCTAGCAATTTTACAGTTTGATCTATTATATATTATAGCATTTGTACCTGGGAAGTTCAAAATATACATTCTAGTGAAAATCTTTTAAGAGACTGCTTTTTTCATAGTCATGCCTTTTAACTTCATTTTTAAAGGTGATTTAACCTACTCAAACCTTGTAAGAACTTTAAAGCAAAAATCAAATTAACTCTGTTTAGGGCTAGAACAGTCAGATTGAGTAATTCCATCTCACTCCCTAATCCTCAACAGATTTTCAGACTTTCAGCATCTCATTAGGACTGGAAATTGGGCTGACTGGAAGTCGAAAATTAGATTATGACTTTAAGATATATCCCTTCATTACCTTCTGTAGAACTACATTCCCCAAGAGGAACTTGTGAAGGATTTATGAATTACAGGAGTCATGGTCCCTCTGTATTTCTGATAAAAGGGAGAACATTTAGGCTGCTCTGTCTTCTTCAGGGTCTGTTGGTTTCAGTGAGAACTGCCTGTTCAGAACTGGATAAAAATGCCAACCATTTCTAGAGCCAAATTTCATCCTCATTTAAAATGACATCCCTGGGGCTTTCTGGTAAAAGCATCACTAAAGTGAATCCAGTTACCCCTAACAAATTACGTGTTAAATGACTTTTTCTCAGTGTGATGGAACTTTGCAAACTGAGTTCCACAGGAATCCTTTCTAATAATTTTTCATGTATCCTGTATTCCTTTGCCCACTTGGGAACAAAAAGATCCAACAGACTTCTTTTATGTGCTGTGAAGAACGTAAATATGTCATGACTCCTGTAAGAGAGTAATATCTCAGTCTAGTACCACTAATTCAGAGAAATGTAAGGCAAAGTCTGTATGAGATGCCTAGAAGCAAAGATCTCTCAAAACTGTGTTGTGGTGTCCCATTACTGAAGAGTTTTTGGTAAAAGCTCAATAAACCAGTACCTCAGAACTTTGTATGCTACCTACATTTCCGTGCCAACCTTCTAGTTCACCATTCTCCTTTCTTTCCAAAGGATCGGTTTTAAAAAAAAGATTATGGTAAATAGTTGTAACTTTCCAGGAAGGAGTGGATCAGGAACCAATAATGTCTCTGTGCAAGAAGGTTGACAGTAGATTATATACGTTACAAACAATGACAAAAATATAATTAAAAAAGAAAAAAAAAACAAATACCAATCAGCACCCTAACGACTGACATTGTATGGTCTATCTTTACATTCATTGTGTGCCCATGTTTGAACTTCCTTGTGAAAATTTTGGGAGCTAGAAAGGCCTCTGTCATATTACATTCATAGAGAGCAGAGAGTTGGCAAGCACATTTCTAGAGCTTGGTATATGGACATTGAGAAAGATGGCAAGATTTTGTGGTGGGAAGGGACTCAAAGTGTCAGCAGAAAAACCCTCCAACTCCCAAAAGAGTAAGCTTGTACAAAATGCTTTCATGCAAAACTCAAAAAGTCAGTGCCCTGGATCTGGATCCATCTAAAAGGACATGGTCCTCTGAAACTGAACCCTAGAAACCTGCTGATGCTATGAAAATGAAAAGCTTAACAGAGAACACTTCCGTGCTGTAGGAGAGAAAGCTGGGGAAAAATAACATTTTGAAAAGCCAGCTGTAGACTGCATAAATCATAAATACTGCACTCCTCCCGAGATATCTTAAAAAACCCCAACCCAAACGTTGGTGACAGGCAGAAACATCTTTGTGGATAGTGGCACTCCACAAATCTAAATTACCATGCTGGTTGTTTAGAGGCTACGGTGACAAATTCATGAGCCCCTATGACTTAAGTTAGGCTGTTACACAACTGAGTCTAAAGAGAGATTTTCTAAAAGAACTCCAGAGGGATTGCAAAAGCAAGATCTTTTTTGTTAAAGACCTGTAGAAGTCTATTTACATGTCTGGGCAGGAGGGTTCTTTGTTGTAAACGGGGCACTGTAGTGACACTGCACTGTAGACACACTGGTGAAGTCTCCGGGAAATTGGTTTCAAATAGAGAGAAGGTATTAAAATCTATACACAGAGAAAGGATTAGAAATTGCTCAATCTTCTCATGTGATAATATATCTCATTAATCATTTCTGAGTTCTGATAAAAACATTTAGAACTATGCATATTAGACAGCGGAGCTACTGCAATGTAATAGCACTTAGTGAACTTTTACAAATCAGATGAAACTGAGTACTGTCTCTCCGAGGCAGGTAAATCTAAAATCAGAGTGCAGCTTTTTAATATATTGAACGAGCAAATTAAAGTTAAACGGGGTGAAAAGAATCACAAATGAATCCTGTAGCTCCATCAATAGACTTCTGCCATTGCATAAACCCTCTGAGCAATAAAGTCATTTTGAACATGTTGTTTAGGCTGACAACTTTCCACAGCTTTAGTGCAGACATTATATGATCTTCCTGCACGCCGTAGTTACATTAAAAAGCAGGAATTTAATGTATGGCACCGATTGCAGGCAGGTTCTTCGTTTCAGTCACCCTGCACACACCTTTTCATCGATCATTTGACATGCTAATGTAAAGTCAAATGTAAATAGAAGGTGAAAAGTGTGTATTTCTTCCTTAGAATTCAACTCTTTAAAAGCAAATGTAGATGATGAAAAGGACCAGGGAAGTAACCTTGCTAAAACAGGGTTCCGAGCTGTATAACAAAGGCTGGGATTCCAGAAGCTATTACGGCTTCCCGGGGTGACAGAGTATTCTTGAAGGGACTGTGGGGAAGGACAAGTCCTGCCTGTCCTGCCTCTTGACAGAGGAAATAAATCACCCTGCACACTTGAGGATACCTTTCCAGGCTGCATGCTGGGAACTTCATTACACAAGCTGTGCCACATATTACTATGCATATTGCCACTGATTGGACATAGCCTCAAATCCGTAGCCTATTTCTGTCATAGTCTTAGGGGGAAGGAATCTGTTTTCTGCTTAAACAGATACCGGCTTGGAAAGGAAAGGGGAAGGAAAAGACACTGAGCAGCCAAGAGTTCTCAGTGGAAAAAGATCCCCTTGACTAATGATATGTCTAATCTACACTAACCCTGCCTCATGGTGCATGAAATACAGTCATATTGTCATGGTTTTCATATCCCCTTTGATCTTAATGCAATTGTTGTCAAAGTGCACAGCTACTCACAGGAATCCCGGCTTCATTAGGAAGATAGAAAGTCCTTCCTCCCAGAGAGATCTCTAATATGTCTTTGTTTTCGTGTTACAAGTTTATAGAGCTGCTACATGCCTGTCAATAACTCTGGTACAATATTAAAATAAATTTGCAAATGAAGAGTTCATTAGCGTTACGTGAGCTTCTAACACATAATCCCAGTGCTAATATAACTTGGAGGTGTTGGGTAAAATTTAAAGATGATGTACATAGGGGTAAAGCTGAGACAGGAATACATGGCTGTGATTTACATGTTGAAGAGGAAGAACCCAACAAGCCAACCAAGACAAGGAGATGTGGAGATGCTTCCTTATGATGCTTGCTTTTTAGGGCATTGATTCACATGCTGCAATGGACTGAGCTGAAAATGATGAGGTAGCTCTTAATTCTAGATGTCTTTGTAATCCTTGCCAGAACCAAAGCCTCACATGAGAAGCAGTATGGACACGTCAGTATACCTCCCCTTCTGATGTCCCCTGTTACACACTAAACACAGGTCAACACCTCTACTGGCCTCTTTGCCCACCATCCCACCTTCCTCCTTCCCAACTCAAGCTAGAGCTGATTTCCTTAATGAGTAATTTGTACCAATTATTAAGTGTCCACTGATCTTGGTCCACTGCGTTAGTGAAAAGAACTGTAAGTGACTGTCTCATATCAACTGGCTGGAAAGTGCAGTGGTTGCTGTAATGTCACCTCTGTAGTCACAATGTAAAATTAATGAACCGAAGGAAATGAAATTAATGAAGACAATCCTTAGTGGGCATCCTGTGGACCGAACACACAAATATATTAGAGGTGAGATTTCACTAATTCGGGTTACATTGGGAAGGGAATGGGAGGAAAAATAAATAGTAAGTAAACCATGACTTTTTTTTCCATTACAAAAATACTTCTACTGAAAAGACTCCTATTATTTCAATAAGAGTTGTGCCAGTGTGACAGGTACTGAATATATATATGTACATGGTAGTGTGTATAGTAAATGTACACATATTTTTTAAGATTTCTTCGCTGCCCAAACTCATTTTCACAAAAAAATTCCCTCTCTACAGAAATTACGTAGATAAACAGAATTCTACTGTACACAGAGCCTAAAGCAAGATCTATCATACCTTGCAGCAGAGTAAGCATTGTTAAAAAATAGTCAATGTTTTCATTTAACTACAAAGTAAAATAATCTTAAACAATTTTAAGTTTTGTGGGGGACTCCTGCACACAAAGAAAATGGTACAGAAATACCAAAACCAACACAAGTGCTTCTTCTCCCTAAGGAGGTTATACAAATTGTAGCCAAAATAACTTTGAGGAGAAATTTTTGGTAAACACTAGAAGAATCTGGACTATAGTGGATAAAATCTGGACTATTAAGGATAATAATATGGTACCCTACTTCATGTTAGGAAATTGTTTACATTAAAATAGAGAAAGTCTGTCAATACGGAATATAAAAAATCAAGTTTAGAAAAATTACTCATAGCATTAATAAAATGTTGACATATATGTTTGCAAGCAATTTGCTACTATCTGGCCGATTAAAGAAATGGTGAAGCTTTAAGGGTCATTAACTGTAATATGAAAACCTTCCTCTCTACTGAGTCATCACAGACTACAAGTAGCTAAAAACACATAAATCGATTTGCATCTTCTACTCAAGAGGAAGGGTTAATTAGGCTAGCCTTATTGCAGTTTGTTAAACAGACTGTTTTGTAGGCAGAAATGTTACATTTCTTCTTGTTTCCTTGAATAGAGATATTTGTCCTAAGATAATTCTCTATTTCTAGTAAGTATGGCATATTTAGAGCATCTGAGAATCCCAGGTGCTATTACAAAGTTCCGCCCAGACAAAGTGTGCATCATTTCACTGAAGTCTGTGGATGCATTTCCTGTGTTATTCACTAGACTAAACAAGACCTAAATTCTGCTGCATGCTCTTTCCTTATTAGCATCAGAAGATAGATATTCTAACAAGCCTCTTGTGTGTTGCACATATCCCACTCATTTGATATCTGCCTCTCAAGAAGACAGGCAGCCATCCTCTTTTGATATAAGTAGGGAAAACTTCTGTGCACAGACAACTCCACTAGCCTGCAAAGGTATGTTTAACCTTAGAAAAGGTGACTACTGTTAACTTTCTCTAAATGCCACAAAGCGGGAAGTCTTTAGATTAAAAAAATGATATTTGTTTCACTGATATGTCATAGCTTCTAGCCACACACACATCCATAGGACAGAGACACACACTCATCTCTTTAACCTAGCAAAATTCTGAACTGCTTTCTGAATGAGCATTTATTGACCCAAATTAGTTAACTAGGCGTCTGTTCAAGTTGTGATTACTTGTCCTTAACCTGTAAGTAGCTACTGGCTCACACAGGTACTGTTTTCTGCATGCACTGGCTATTTAAAGTATGGCCCCTGTTCAAGTATTTGAGTTCCACACACTATTCTACCTCTCTGTGTTGATGAAAAGAGAACTGAAGTAATAACAAAATGAAAATTAAAGAGTATGCTATGCCAGAGAAGGATAAAAGCAAGGTAAAAGCTGCAGGGTTGTTGTAAACAAAATACAAATTAATAAAGCCAAAATTCATTGCTTTTAAGTTGCCTAAAAGCAATGAATCATGATGTGTTATCACAAAAAATGACTCAGTGTGGTTTACAGCAGTGATCTCTCATGACTCAGCCACGAAATTATGATGGTAACATGGTTGATCATGAACCATGAATCACACGACAGCAAGCAATGATGCAAACTTTATGCAAGAAGACTCCAACTCAAACATGAATTTAAGTAAAATAGCCTGCATTCTTGAAGATCAGTATTTGAAAATCAGTTCCACCTGTAGTTTTAAGCAGTATTCCGTCAGCAATGAATTTAAGGCTAATTTAAAATTCATTAACCTTAAACCCTTAAGAATATGTGTTCTTCCTGAAACTTTTGCAGAAGTGGCATGACTCTTACTCTTACACTCAAATCTATTAGACTCCCTTTATTTGTCATAGTAGAAAATAACATACAACAAGCTGTTTTCAATTTCAGAGTGAATTTTACATAAAAATATTGTAACCATAGTGTAAACAAAGATGAGAAAATAGTACACTCTTTGTAGATTTTTATGTCACGACTCTTTTCTCTCAGTACCTTGCAAAAAACTACAGAGCATTTTTTTCCATTAAGGAATGTATCATTGCTATCACACTTTGTAATAGCAATTATCTGCTCCAGTCCCCTGCTTACTTTAATTAATATCTAATTTGCTAAAGAAATAAATGCTTTCAGCTCCGCTCTGAGGTAACCAATGAGGCAAAAAAACCATGAAGATCTTAGTAACAATATGCTAGAAGGAGGAGGACAATACACAACAAATGTCATTACAGATAACATTTTACAGATGACAAACAAGGTTTTTGTATGTGTTTTACAGAAAAACAACACTTATATGTACCATGAGCTAGATACATATGATTCACCTAGAATAAACATAGTGTTAGAACTGTCATTTCTGCTTTGTGTCCTGGCTGTGGCACTGTTTCAATCAGAAGATAGCTTTAGAGGTCTATACCCCAAACTCCTGCTTGAAGTACTACTATCATAGGCAGAGGATCAGGACAGCTGGGTATTTCTCTAGCTGAGTCTTGAAAATCTCCAAAGTCAAAGATTGTTCAGCCTCTCTGGGACACACTTTCTAGCCAGCACTAGCTCCTGGTGAAGAAGTTCTTCCTGATGCTCAATACAAATATCTCAAGTCATAATTTGTGGTCCTTTCCACAAGACAGTCTGGCACTGCCTAATTAAGTTTGCCTCTGCTGTCATTGGAACAGCACTTCACATGGATAGTTTTCTGATACTCTTAGACTATCCCTTCGCCTCATCTTCCCCAGACTAACCAAGACCAGCTCAGCATCCCACCCAGCCATCTTCCCAGGAACTGAGGATGGGGGCCTGCCTGTGGGTCCACCACTCCCCCTGATTCTGCATGGTCTGAAAACCTGCTGAGGAGGCATTCTTTGCTATCCTACCAGCTGCAATTAATCACTCTTGAGCAGAACTCTTGAGTACCCTCTTTGTCACTGGCTGCCAGCTGGACATCAGCCCATTTATTGCTGCACTTCATGTCTGACAGCCTAGCAAATTTTTAACCCACCTAAGTCTTCTCATCCACTCCCTTTTTACAAATGCTACAGGAGATAATGCCAAGGCATTATGCATCTAGTGCTCTCCCCCTTGTTCATGTGCTTACTTACAGAAATTGGATTGAATTAGCACAATTTGTCTTTGGTAAATGCATGATGGCTGTCCCTGATTACTTTTCTTGTGTATCACATTCTTCAAAATTGATTTTAAGAGGACATGCTTCCTTTGTCAGGGCTGAGGTTAGGTCCTCTTCAGCTCCTCTCTCTTTTAAAGACAGACATAACATTAACCTTGTTTCCAGACCTCTTTCAATGCTGAACCCCAGTTGCCCCCCACAGAGTTGAATGTGTGAGTTGTGTGAACAACCCCTAAATTGCCAGTGCTCTCTACTGCTGCCTGACCTTTTCCTTCTCAAAATGTGCCACCATGCCCAGACCTCATGGAACTGGTGTTTAATGCCAAGATCAGTGCAAAAAAAGGCACTGAGTACACTGCACCAAAAGTGGTAAATTGCCATTGGGCTGACAAAATGCACAAGGTGAAAGGAAGAACACAGTTTTGTAGCTTTAAAAAGCTTACAGCCTATTTCTTCTTTTTATCTCATTGGGTCTGACTTTGTGTTTCTACAGATCAACAGCAAGTTTCTAAACACTACCTGGGAAAAAAATGGTCTGGTATATTTCACAAATGCATTTGCATTAAAGATGTATCATTCTATATGTTCCCTATATGTTTCTAATTGAAATACTCAGCTATGAATGACAGCTCAGGAAAGGCTAATGAGTTATCTTTGAAGGCTGCTCAAAGAGCTCTTGCCTTTTCCAGTGCTCTTAGACACATTCACTACCTTCCGTTTTTCATACTAAGTACCTCTTGTTCTTTCATAAGGACTAAGTACTTGATGTTAACAAAAAAGCGGGGAGGAGAATTAAATTAATGGAGTATTCTGTGACTGTTTTTTGTTAGAAACAGGCTCAGGTTAATTTCCTCTGAATGATACCAGTATGTTGTCACAGGCTAAGACTCAGATTTCACAATTTTGACTAATAAGGACAACAAAATTTTCTGGTCACATTTTTTTTTCTGTGACTGAATGCTGATGTGACAAAAACTCCCTAAAACACTGCAAGGTACTGTCATTTTCAGAATCCTCTCACAAAATTACTCAAATATCAAGGTAAAACATCAAGGTAAAATATTTAATTGCAACATTATGCAAATGTTTCACTGAAATGCATAAGGTGCAACAAGAATTGTTCTACTTCCACAGTTTGAGTGCTGAAATACATGAAGAAGAAGTGCTAAATGTTATTTGGATTGTGCTTGAAAATCTATTCCACCATCTTCATTCAGATGTGCTGAAACCCAGGGACCAAAGATTCTATCCATGAAAAAGAGATATCTCTGGGATAAAAAATAAAACAAAGCAAAACAACACCCTAAATTGAAGCAAAAAAGAACATACGACTGTAAAGGAATCATTTGTTAAAATAAGTTAGTCTTTGGAGTTGTAGTACATACTGTGTAAGACTCTATAACTGCAAAGAAATAAAATTTGCTGGGAGATAAATTTCATATGTTCACTTCTGATCTGTGTGCACTGCTCATTCACAGTCCCATGCCTTTACCTTGGTGGTGAAGGCTGAAAAAAACTCACTCTCTTTAGTGAGACCAGTCTTAGAACAGTTTTTTACTGGAGAGCGCTGACTGGAATTTCTGCAGTAAATTGGCATAATTTCTGGCATAATTACAGAAATTGAGCCACTTCACCACCAGGGATGATCTGATTTCAGCTGTGATCATCCCATCCTTTCTTCTAACAGAAGTCCAATGATCTCAGTGTTTGCCAGCGTAGGTCTCTCGTATGATCCTCTCTGATGTCCAGACTGGGATACAAAGTTAGAGCCAGCTCATTTAGAGAAATTTACATCCAATTTATCCCCATCTATTGTTTTCAATTAACTTGTAAACAAAATTAAAAAAAAAAAAAAAAAAAAGTAAAGGCTTTGGAAAGGTTGTTTTTCTTCTCCCTGAATATGTCAAAAAATTATATGGACCAAGGGAAATCCAGTTTTTCTTGCAAGTGCAAGAATTATATATTCCTGCCTCTTTGAGATAAGAAGTAACAGTTCAGAGTGGATGCTTTTAAAGAACTGTAGATGATTCATTTTATGCACACGTTGCAATGACACAATGTGTTCCAGGAACGGCATGCCACCTCTCAGGGCATTGGTACATCCAGGCATCAAAGGCAATGACATTAGACAAAATCATTGTTTTAATTATAAGTAAATCTGTTTGACTTCTGTTCAGCTCCTTTGTTCTTCCTAGAACTGCTCGTAAGGGGAAAGGAATGAATCTCAACAACTAAATGTTTTCGCTACTGTGTGCAGGCTGCTTGGAGATGTGAAGAAGCAAAGCACACACTTGACATTGACTTGAAAGTAATAGTTAGGTGGTTTATAATAGCCACCCTGTTTTTATCACCAATACATCATGACCAGTTTTATACTGAAGTCATTGTAGTTCAGGAAACTCCCTCAAAAAAAAAAAAAGTATGGCAAAACAATAGTGGCAGTAAATAAATACCTGATGACAATATTTAGCCTTCCTGAGTCAAATGAATAATAAAAAATAATTATAAATAAATAATCATAAATAAAAAGAATACGTGCCAATTAATAAAGAATAATTATTCACAGCTTTGTGATAGCATTTCTGCACATGATGGCAGGGCCTGTTATTAAATATATTTATTTCATTTTTCACCTCTGCAATTAATACTGCTCCCATTCCTTCCTGAACAGAGTAGCTGCCTATACAGATTTAATCACTTTCAGTTGCTGTGACTGATCCCATAATTAAGCAGGAGGTGACCAAATCCGAAATGTGAGTTAATAATTGAAGGTTGCTGTTACAAAGAATGAGTACATGATCACACATATGTACATACAATTTTAAATTTTATAAAATGAAAAGTACCTTCTGGGTCTGACTTTTAATAATTTTGATCTTTGATGTATGCAAAATGGCTGTAAGGTGACACAAAATAGCACATCATTTCACTGCACTTGAGGTAGCTGGCTGTAAAAGGCCTAGAAAATTCGGAAGAGTTTATGGCTACCATGTCAATTAAAAGACATTTTTTAAGATTCTTGGATACAACGAGAAGCTTGAAGCCAGGCTACAGCACCTGTGAAGCGCTTTGCACCCATATTCTTTGTTTTTAACAGTGTTATGCCTGGTTCCAACAACAAGGACCAAAAAATTACTCCTGGGTAGGAATCTCGATGAAGCATGCAGACCCAAATGCATTTTTCTCTACAGAAAGACAGAAAACGTTAGTAATTTCAGCTGCAATGAACCAGCCACTTTATTTCACTGTAAATCAACCTTGTCATATACAATATCACACTTTGAAGTTGCACAAAGATTGTTACTTCCAGATAAAGCAGATACATAAACATTCAGAGAGTTACTTTAACAAAAGTGGTAAAATGACTGCAGAAAAATCACTATACATCAGGAAGAGATGAGCTATTCTGCTGGTTCCCATATTCCTGCAGGGATCCACTAAACCATTTCCAAAAAAACAGTGATGCAAGTGATGGATAAATCAGTCAGTACTCAGTAATGTTTTCCTGCCTTAGGACTTCTTTGGATATTGGATAGCTGGAAAATTCCTTTTAATAACATTGAGTTGTTCCTTAAGTCAGTTCTCTTCATAGATGCTCTCCAAATTTATCCCAAGTAGACATTGGCACTACGGCTAAACCACTGTGGTGGCTTAGAATAAGGTACGGAAACACATGCCTCTTACTGTAAGTAAGTGCAACGTTTACTTCAATATTGTTTTTCTGGAAAACCCATGAATGGTGTCCCCAACTGACATTATTTTGGCCGTTGGGCTGAGTGTGCCTCCACAATCAAAGTTAAGAACTTGATTTCCTCTCTGTTCTACCCAGGAGTAAGTATCATACTTTACTGTTGACGAAAATTACCAGCAATAATAATTTACATATTAACTCAATGCCTGCCAGGCAAAGTAAAAAAAGAAAAAAAAAAAAAAAAGAAGAGGACCATTGGCTATCACCAGAATACCCATGTGAGAGTAACAAGACTAGTGACCTGAGCAGCCTTTGACCAAAGAGATTCATAACAGAATTGGAGTGGTATTATTACAACATCTTTTGAACATGGCTTTTCCCCCACAAAAGTACTCTCTTCTGCTGTATGTGATCCTCATTCTCTAGAGCTGAGCAGACTTTCTGCTTTCAAGCAGTTGTTACAACCAGAGCTCAGGACAGAAGTACTTTGGCAATGGCAAGACAAAGCCTCCAGATGCCGCTTCTATATTCCTCAGGGATATTCTTGAGAGTCTCCTTTTACAACTGGAATTCTGTCCAATATTATACAACTAATGAGCTGGCAATTCCAACCTGGATGCAGGTCCAGGGTTTGTTAGCCAGTGGTGGATCGTAGTTGCTGAGCACCAGAGCAGAGCTTTGGAGACCTGGAAGTTCTAGTGAAAGGGCTTCTGAAATCCCTGGACCTGAACACGGGATGGAAATTGGGCCTCCACTAAATTGCATTCCCAGATTCCACTGTCGAACTTTCTGTCCAGGATGTGCAGAGCAGGCTCTTTGAGGATCACACAGCACACTTGAGCCAGCACTGTGCTGGAGAGCTTTATACCTGTTAGAATTAGAAGTACTTCCAGATTTCATTTTGGAGGAGCACGCAAAAATCCAATTTGGGATTTTTTTTTTTTCTTAAGGAAAATAAGCATTACAATTACTCTTCTAAGTAAAGCAGGAGGCTGAAGGGACTGATCTGTCTATTGACACCAAAAGAACTTGTTCTTATTTCCATGTTCTTATTCCCATCCCTGAAATGTCTTGGATTTTTTCCCCCTAATGTATAACAAACAAGCAAAAGATGTACAGAGCTGTATGAAGAGCAACTGCTTTGTGTTCGAGCATGTTTCAATCTGTTATTATTCTAGAACCAGTTATCTTTCTCCCACAGTACTATGTAAAAGCACTAAAATGACTATTTCAAAGACTACATGGATATACTATTTATTTTACATATGCAAAACAAGCACTGCCTCAAAACGAGGATCAGGTACTTATTCACTCAAGTGTACTTAAAATGGTCAGCAACAGAACTACTTATGAACCCTATAAATGGGAATGTTGATCTTTAAAATACTTGAGCATTTTATAGAAATAATTTAATGCTATGAGACTAATTAGAAAGTGTATGTGTGTGTGTGCATGCATGGGCAGAGAATAGACATAACATAATAATCTGCTAGATTCACCCATGTAAAATACAATTCTTGCACCAACACATTTCAAATAAATAATAGTGCTGTTTGGATCTCTGGAGTTATGACAACTGATTTATGGACAACTGAATTTCAGATTGACAAAATGATAACATTGATGATATTGACCCAGTGATAATGTATCTAACATCTCTACTATTGCAAGCAGGAATAATATATCATGTCAGTGAGTAGCATGCATTCACCTCATGATATGGCTCATTGACAGCAAGGTATGGTGCTATTTCAGTACAACATCTATCTACTTTTAGATTTTGATCCTTCAGTATTTCCTGTTTGAAAGACAATGAGCTGCAGGTTAATCTTTTTCTTGCTTTTTAGTCTGTCACTGCTATCATATTGTCTCAGCAATGATAGTACTCTCCAAAAGCAAACTTTCTGGATTATAAGTACATTTTTAGAATTTCAAGAAAAGGTGGTAATTAAAAAAGTAAAGGTTTTTTTTTAAAAATTATGTGCTCAAGACTGCTCTTCTAATAATTTGCGGGAAAAGGAGGAAGAATATAAGGCTTCCTGCTGGCAAGTACATAAGAAACATGTATGATGAAACTTCCTTCCACTGATCTTGCACAAAACCATGCAGCAAGATGGGTAGATGTGGATTTTACAAGTTGAGGCATAAAAGACTAAAGAAGGGGTTTGACTTGACTTGATTCCCACAGTGATTTATAATCTGAGATTATAAAGCACAACCTGAACATATTCCAAGAACAAGGAAAACTATAAAGGGAGGGTTTGGTTGGAATCTAAAATCTGATGTGAAACTATCTACAATGTCAAAATCCAGATGATTTTTTTTCATTACAATCTGGAGGGAAAGGAGAGATTAACAAAACGGAGAAAGGGAATATAATTTCCTGAGTCAAACCCCAAAGCGCTAGTTACCAAACACGACTTTGTCTCCAAAACACTCAGTCTGGAATATCAGATTCTTTGCAGATTTTTTGCCAAGCTTTATGAGTTTTTCTGCAGGAAGCAGCAAGTAGATCCAAGCACTTTAGGACTTTTCAGAAGATGTAAAAATGTTCTCATAACTGGATGCCCAATCTGTAATTTGGCAACGATTTCTTTCTGTCTCACATCTTCTTGGATCGCAAAATCTTCCCGGTCATTACTCTGAAAAGCTTGATGGAGTCCTCTGCCAAATGGATAAAATCTTGGTCAACAGAAAGCACAAGGCAGCTAAGCATTTTTACAGCTCCAGGAACCATCAGGTTTAACTCTTAAATTATGCCTGAAATGGTAGGGCTGAACTTATGGTTTTCCAAAAGACTGTACTGCTCTATTATCTTTACCCCTTTATTCAACATTTGATGGTATCCAATCCAACTATGGAAGTTTTGTTAAAACTGTAGGTATGGAATGAACCCAATTGGCTCAAAACTCCATCCCACCCCCCCTCCCCCCCATTTTTTTTTTTCATGTATTTGGCATGTATCTAGATTTATCTGGATTTATAATCTCACAATACACTGTTCCTGGCTGTTTTCACTCAGTTTTCCTCCCTTATGTACATAAGAAAAGGCAGGCCTACGAAGAGAAATAAATCCTTCAGAAATCAGCCTTGCAAAAATGCTTTGCTCTGCAAACAAGATGCACAGTGTAGATAAGTATGGCGGGAGCTACAAGATATGAAACAGCTTATGTTCAGGTAAGGTTTGATTGAAGGAAACCTGGAATTTACAAGTGGAGTATGATCATTGGGTCATAAATAACAGTTTCCAAAAGAAACTTAAGAAATCTTTGCTCAATAGTTAATGAGAGTCTGAGGGTTTTCACTATAAATATAAAATAAATGCTAAATTTTTTTCTATGAGCTTGTGTATAGGACCAAGTGAAGGTCACTGATTCAGACTGATACATTTTCTGGTCCTCAGTGATCAGGTGAACCATGAGGAACACCCTGAAGATATTTGGGGTCCGTCTCCGGAGAGAAGCTTCAGAAACTTCTTCCACCTGTTAACTGGGATTATTTCAAATATCTTCCAGAGATGTCCTCAAAGATGATACACCCTCTGAAAGACATTCCCCAGGGCTCCTGAAGAACTACATCATGTGTTCATTAGTTTTGTGATGGTGGTAGTATTAAATAGGTATTTTTCCTCTGAAAGAATTATCCCCTCACACTCCACAAATGGTTTGGGCACCAACATAACAATCTAACAGGCCATTGGGAAAAATCAGGTGAATTTCTTACCTGAACAAACCAATCACCACCACAGATCCGAGCTGCTTCTCACATGCTAAATAAATTATATTTGTGCAGGAATAAATCACACTCCTGAAGATTTCATATTATGAAAATTTTACTAACAATTTTTACAAGTTACATAATATGAAATGCCTGCGAATTACAAAATTATATATTTCTTATAGTAATCTCACATATACTACAAGGTGTAATAATCTGTCACAAAATTTAATAAGAGATAACTGTGGTCTCTCTGTGCCAGATTATCCTAAACGATTAAAATGATATTATCTTTGACAATAAACTAAAAAAAAAAAAAAGGTACTTCCTGTACCATTTAATTTATTTGTTGTTTAATGTTTCCATTTTTCCTGTTTCTGGCAGGTTATCTATAGTGGTCCATCAGAGATGCTACATTTCATAGCTCCTATTCACAGCTCTGACTTTGCTGCTTCTTCATTTCTCTGGGGTAATCCTTTTGCTTCACATAAAGGCATTATGGGGTCTACAAGTCCCCTCTCCCACCCCAGCACAGATACAAGGTGTGTTACGGTTCAACCCCAAAAGCAGTGGAGGTGGACACAAGTGGTAATTTTTTGTTAGTAGTTCTAAGAGATAAGGACTACAGTAGTGGTTGAACTGATGTTTGTTTCAATTTAACAGAAATGTTGGAGAGTTTTATGATAGTTTTGGGGGGGGGAAAAGAAAAGGGGGCCTTGGCAGTTAAAAATTATGCTAAATGCTATTTCAATATAGAACATCATTCTCACATAGACATTAAGGCATTTCTCACCTCTTTGGCTACTTAGAAAATGTGTTTTTCTTTGCTTCTGTACCAGCCCTTACTGAAGTTCTGGATGAGGCAGCATGGGGATACTGCCTGGGACTTTCCTCTCAGTTGCAATATCTCCTCAATTGGGAAATGGTAGGCCAATAGCATCCTGGACTGCATCAGGCAGAGCGTTGCCAGCTGGTTGAGGGAGGTGATCCTTCCCCTTTGCTCAGCACTGGTGAGGTGCATCTGTGGTGCTGGGTCTGGTGCTGGCCTCACCACTCCAAAGGAGACATGGACATATACGAGAAAGTCCTGTGCAAGGTCATCAAAAAGATGGACAGACTTTTCTCAGTGGTGTCCAGGGACAGGACAAGCGGGAAAAGACATGCAAGAATTTGCATTTAAGCATAAGATTTTTATTTTTTTTTAACTGGGAGAATGGTGAAACACTGACACAGATTGAGATTGTGGAGTCTCTTCTCTTTGCAGACAATCAAAATTCAACTGGATACAGTCGTGGGCAACCAGCTTCACCTGGACCTGCTGCAGTATTGGCGTTGGACTAGATGATCCTCAGAGACTGTTCTGTGACTCTGTGGGACCAGCAGGACTCCAAAGCACTGAGCAGGTACCCCAGGCACCTGTTTCCCTCCATCAGAAAACAAAATCAAACACTGTTTCTGGCGAGCCTCTGATGTAGAAACTCCCCATATCAATCTAGTGACTCAGATCCCATTAATAATAGCTCATCTCATCAGCCTCAGAGGATCACTGTGTTGGCACGTACTCATCTGCCATGCCATCTTCAGCATTTCAGGCTATTTCTATGGGGTTAGGAGGCAGTTGCCTTTCAGGCAGCCTGAGGTTTTCCACACCCTCTCTTTCTGCTGTTTTTGCTACTCGTTAGGAAACATGGTTGTCCAAAATCCTGTCAGAAGCAGACTCTGCTAAGCACAGACTCGAAAGTCTTGTGGCTTAATTTGCTGCAAAAATAAATCTAATTGGCCGACTCTAGATCCTGCTAATGACCATCAACACCTTAACACCAACTGCTTAGACTGGAAAAAAATCATGCTAAGTGCTTTTTTTATTAAGTGAAAAGCACAGTGTGAATGACACCCAAGGGAGAATAGTCTTCATTTTATTTATTTTTACATTTTCAATCATTATTATTTTCTACTGTTTTGCACTCTGATGGACATCCTTCTAAGAGGAAACTGCTTTCTAATTGCTAGTTTCATCCACTGTGCCAAAATGCATTATTTTCAGCACAAGAAAATCAGGGAGGGAATCAAGCACAAATGTTATAACCCAGAAAATTATCTGAAACCATATCTATTCAAATGAACATTCACGTATTGCAGAAGTTTAGCTCTTTTTTTAGTTTAACACCACCCCACCCCCCTCCCCCTGTGTTACAGAAGCTTCATCACCTCATGTTTATACAAAAATGGTTCAGTTTGGAGACCAAATTCCCAAGAAGTCCTGTTTTAAACTGGACCCACACGGAAAGATGTTTAAATCCCCAGATTGCCAGACTTTGGATTCTGAGTACTCACACTGCACACTAAGAGCAATGAATTCAGACTGAAAAACAGCATTCAGGCTGATTTTCATACGTAAATGGAGCACATGGAAAGAAATTTTGACACAATTTCTGCAAAAGAGAATCATGTTTAGAACAGTCACGACCTAAATGTAGGCTTTTCTCGGGCTGAGAAAATTCCACCCCACCTTCTTCATTGTCAGATGATGATATAACCTTAACAGCAAATGTTTAGAACAGTCTACATGGGGAAAAAAAAAAAAAAACAAACAAAAAAAAACAAAAAAACCAACCCAATGTTTAAACCCTTTCCTGTTTAAGCAGGGGAACTTCTGGAGCCAAGAATGCAAGAATGATGGTAGCAGAGGAAGAAATATGACTGTGTACCTTGCCAGGGTATTCATACAAAAGAGAAGAGTTCATCTGTGCTTTTGTCTTATGTGGTTTTCTCTTCATCAGATGGGCTTTTTAGTCCATTTTTCAACAAGTACTCAGCTCTTCACATGGATGATATGGGGAAACAAAAAATTTAAAGGAGGTGCTTGGAAACAGCAACTTTCTAAGCGTTATAGCCATCAAGTCATAAAATATTGTAGGGGTTTCTCCCCAAACTCTCTGATGGCTATATATGGGGCAGACTGGCAGTCCTCGTCTTCAGAGGAACACATGTACTGTTTTCCCAGGATTCCCAAGAAAACATAAGGCGTCACAGCTGGGATTCGCCTACTCCTTTGCTGGGAGCTCCATGTATTCCCCTGCTCCATGACTGAGCAAGTACCAGAAAACGAGAAGGTAATTCACTGCATCCACAAAAAGCAGTGATAACATGTCTGCTAAATGCTGGTGAGTTCTCCTGGAAGCATTCTCCCCTTTGCTGTTTTGTCCTAGGTCTCTTTGCAAATATGTGGTACAGGATACAGTCAAGCCTAAAATATTAAATGCCTCATAAGCAGAAGAAATATCAATCTCTATGTACTCTCATTGAAATACTGTATGACCTTGGATAAGTAATTTGATATGCCCATGCCACAAATATCTTTTGTAAAATGCGGGTAATACTACCAATTCAGTCATTTTAAAGTGATGTGCCAGTGATAAGCACTATATACCGAGTTTCTAAACAGAAATAATGCCACTATGAGTCATTGCCTTTGGTAGCCTGAGTGGAAAAACCCATACATATCAAAACCAAGAGGTATAATTGTATTTTCTAATGAACCAGGTTGCTGAATCTCAGTTTCATTAAAATGCTTTTAAGGTTCACTTACAAGATGTGAAGGTTTGTGGGCAGAAACAAGCTCATTCCTCACTCGCAAAATTTCTGCAAAGCTGGGGAATGATCCCTTTACTGGGGAATGATCCCCTCTTCTCAGACTCTCCAGTGGGCCTAGAGTGTGTGTATTTTAGCAGGTCAAGTGGCATGGAAAGTAAAACATTATTTAGAGCAGCCTTCACGCTGCTTTAATTTAAAGTGGGGAGTAGGAAATCCAGATTTAGGGAAATAGAAATGGTATCGAGACTTTTTGTATCTGCCTGTACCCCAAACACAGAAGTAAAATACTAGAGAACCAAGCTTAAACAATAAGACACTCTCTTTTAGGAGCAAGGCTTTTTCATCAGTAGCACAGACTCTCCAAAATAGGTAATTACAGTAGACTGTAAGACATAGGCTGCAGGATGTTATGCAAGGCTTACTTGGAATAGACTCACGCTCTGAACAAAGGTGGATATAGGACCAGTTCTGGCTGACATTGATTTCACTCACACTGTAACACAGTTTGTCTTTGTTCCTGCTCAGCTGCTTGATTTAATTGTCTTTATTGCCCAAAATGGCAAGGGTATAGGGAAAATGTTCTTCTTCCTAATAATGTTACTTCTTACGTATCAAGTTAGTGAATTTTTAACTTGAACTAAAAAAAAAAATATTTAAAGAAAAAGAGAGGGGTTTGGATTTTTGGTTTGGTTTTGTTTTTTTGTTTGTTTGGGGTTTTGTTTGGTTTTTTGTTTTATTTAGTTTTTCAACAAAATGTTTCTATAGTTTTACACAGAAGTAATTCCAGCAAAGTTTTTGCATCAGCTTTGTTCCAACTAGAGAGATTCTGCTTATTTAGAGAGGAGTCACCTTTGGGGCTGGTCCACTTGTGAAGCCCAAATGGTGCACTGACCACCACATCACTTATTCTAAAAGAGTAAGAACAGGAAATCCAGAAAAAAACACAAGAAATGTTAGTATTTTGGAAAAATAGATTCATTTGTATTTGCCTTCTACACTGGAAGGCAATGGGTGGCTTTAAACATGGAATATTTTTATTTACAGGTGTAAACTTAAAGCAGAATTTCATAATTTGAAAATTTGTAACCGGTACCTGCTAGCAATCAATGAAAAATCTGCAAGTCTATTTTTTAAACATATTTTTGGCTCACATTTCTAAATGACATATTGTTTGTATTTACATATTTTTCTAAAGAATATTTTCAATATTCTGGAGCTTTATTTAATCATTGTCTTGTTTTTTTCCATTTGTTTCAAAGTGAGAACACACAGCAGGAGAACTATTATTTTTGTCCCTCTAAAATACTCTACATATCTTTTTCTCTTTTTTTTTTTTTTTTCCTTTTCAGACTAAGGAGTTGTATGATTCAAATAAATTCAACCTTTTCCTTTTGAAATGCTCTCTCTAGGATTATACTCTGTGAGTTTCTGGCTGTAGTCTTTCTTGCTAAAAGGGAACAGATAGGTGTAAATGATATTCACACCTCTTAATTGGAGTCATTAGCAGTTCTCTGGGTTATCTTCCAGCATAAGACCTTGGGCTTCCTAAGGAGCAACTGGAAATACGAGCCAGGAGTCGCTGCAAACTTTTGCTCATATAGGAATGTCAGTTAAAAGTGTGATTTTTTTTGTGTGTTGTTTTTTTTGCAGCATTTCTTTTCTGGTTACATCGCTACTGCAGACAAGATTTTATGAGCAAGATAGTGCTTTTGTTGGTATAGCTGTTTCATTTGTGCTGATATAAGCAAGACCATCACTTACTCTTTTTTTCTTGTACACTCTGTATCTATTAGGAGGTATTCCTGGTGTAGTGACATGAGCTGCAGGCAGGAATTTGTGTCTCTTTCTTCGGTGATGCAAGTTCTTAAAAGTTTTGGGGTTTTTTGGTTTGTTTTTTTTTTTTGGTTTTGTCTTGGTTTTTCTTTTTTTTTTTTTTTTTTAGCTCCTGTTTAGCATTGTGCAATCATTTTCAAGTATGGAGAATAAAAATCAATTATTTACCTTGTTTTGCAGAACAGACACAGGACTGATGGAAACAATACCCTCTCAGCTTGATAAAATACACTAACAATTCATGAAAAATTCAGGTACAAGCCAAATATAGTTTATTCATGAAACCGAACCAATTTACACTGCTTAACCATAGTGAACATCAAAACATCCTTTCATGGACTCTTGAAAAAGAAGTAACATCTCTGCTTGCTTTTCTTGTATTCACCCTTGGATATGCCCACCCAAAACCAAAAAACCAGAAAAACATTCTGCTTTCTCACCCTATACCAACAGCCTTTCGTATTTTTTCACAGGTACAAATATAACAAATGTCATGGGCAGTTTTTTGCCTCTAAATTCCTCTAAATTCAATTTGCCTCTACCATAACAAAGTCCATCATAATTTTTTGCACTCCCCAGGTAAGTAGGAAACTTGTCGATGAACTTACACTGCCTTTTGCTACATTAATTCCTATGGTTAGGTCAGTTTCACTGTTTTCACAGTTTCATCCCAGGAAGCATCTAATTAAGAAGAATCTCATGAAATAATCATATTGGCAATAATAAAGCCAATAAACCAACAATCTGGAAAGACTGTGTGTATCTGCAAAGGTGGCATGTCCCTCTGATATATTCCTTAAATTGACCACTACATGGCACAGACAAACTCTTTAGGTCTCTTATATCTGGATAAGTCTTATATCTGGATAAAATTTAGCAGGAGGTGCTAAATAAAATGACTGTCTAGGTGTTGCCTGTAGAAGACTTATCTCCCTTCTTTAAGTTCAAATGACTGTGGAAAAATCTAGATCACAGAGAGGCATGAATTGGACAAAGCAAAACAAAGTAAACCCTCTGTAGAGAGAGACTCATTAGAGACAGAGTTTCTGTAGACAGAAATAAATTGAGGAATGGTTTCTACAAGCACAGAAACTGCTGGTGTCAGAATACGCAGGACTGGGTTTGCAAATGAGGTGGACTTAAATGCTGGAAACTTCAAAGTCTTGCCACCTCATAGATTTCATGGGAACCAACTGGGATCCCAGATACCCTATAACGTGCGTAAGAAAGAGTTCAAAACTGAGACAAGCAGCCCAACATCATAAGTTGAAAAGCATCATAGTTCATTGTAAGGAACTGTTGAACGAGGGCCAGAGTGTAACCCTGTCTGCCCGAGGGTCTGAAGCTTAATTTTGGGTCCCACCTTTGCTCACCATTCATCAATACCATTGAGCTCTAATGCCAAGTCAACTCTCTCTTCCTCAGAAAAATAGTACAAAAGGGTGTTATAGTATAGTCTTATAGTATAGTATAGTATAGTATAGTATAGTATAGTATAGTATAGTCTTCCCTCTACCCCATGAATAAAAAAATTGTTGGATAAAATTTCCCCAGAAAATAGCTTGGAATAGCAAGTTGCTGGATATTTAGAGGAAAGTTTTCCTCAGACTTTTCTCTACCGGTCCAAATTGATATAAATAGTTATAAATGGGGGAAGGAACTTGAATATGGGTATTTGAAGTGAGTGCCACATATAGGGCACTCATATAGACCCCCTATCCTTTGAGCTCTCTATCTAGTTTGATGTGCATTTTACAGTTAAGGCTCAGTTAACACCAGCAACACAAGCCTATTGATCATCTCAGGTTTTATTGAATACTTTTTTTGTAGCAGACAAGAATTTACAGAGCTTTTCCTTTTTCTTTTTTTTCCTTTTTTTTCCCTTTTTTTTCTTTTTCTTTTTTTTTTTTTTAAATCTGCAAACATACTGTGCTGTGAGGACCCTTGGAGCTGTACAAGCCAAATAAACTTTGCAATGACATTTAAAAAGTTGCTTTGCATTTATATAACCTGGCTATAATCCCTCTGTGTCTCAGAATTCACCACACTATCAATCACTTGCATTATTGAACTGTTTTTTACATAAATCCATTCGGTTATGGAATACTTATATATTCAAAATTTAGTGAAGCTTCTTCCCCTCCAACCCATGGAACAGATAGAAAAGGTGAAGCCAAGATGAACTGTCCTGGGATAAGGAGGCTGAGGTAATGCAAAGAGAATCAGTACTTCAGAAAATACTTTAAAAGATAGCTAAAAGACACTCTAAAAAACCAGTTTTCTCTTTTTTGACTCAAAGCCTCATAGCAAAGTCAGAAATACATGACAAGGTTGATAATAAATCAATACATAACTAATATCACAGTACTACAAGACAAATTGAAAAATTGAGAAAGAAATACTGCACAGATAAATTTGTTCTTAAAAAGTGCACATCACAGATGCTTCTCCCATTCTGTTCCAATTGTTTTTCCATACTACTGGACAGTATTGGCTTAAATGCACACGAAATTAACTTATGTTATCTCAGAGTTGCTGTGTAAATGCTAAATTTGACTTCTTACTGTCTGCCTATTTTTGCTTTTCTATATAAACAAAAATGATGTAAAAAGATATTTTTATACTTGATTTTGAGAAGTTCAGCAACGTTCAGCTCCCAATAGTAAGTTATCTTTCTAAACGCAAGAGCTGTTTTTCCTATGATTTTGTTGTCTCCTATGAATTTTTAAAAAATGTAATTTATTCATGAGCAGAAGTGAGTAAAACCACCAGTTTCCCAGCGGAGTCATATTGTTAACATGAACCACATCTTTCCTGACCTTGCATAGCAATTGTAGGGGCTGCACTCCATAATTGGTCCAAATACAAATACACTTGTAAATCAGGTAGGTTTCCTGGAACTTTGGAACAACACCAGTGCGTCTGGTTTTATTCAGCCCCAAGTCTCACTTGCAACTGACCAAAAAATTACACGCCAGCTAAACCTACCCGACCTTTCATGCCTGAGCTTTCCACCCCCGTTCTCTTCTACACAAATTAAAATGAGGTTCTTTGCTGAAGCCAAAATCTTCCAATATGCTTGTCATGAACTGCTGAATTTACTGTTCACATCTTTTTTACAATACAGATTAAGTGTGGATCCAGAGCTCTGCTTCAAAGGAGCCCTCCAACTGCCATATTTTCATCATAGCATGCATTCACGATGCAAATATAATATCCATCTGGGCCTTTTATAGGCTTAATTTATCCCTGCTTATTTATCATAATTAAGTGCACCATATGATAGGAATCCTTGTGGTATCTCTACTGATCTGGAGTAGGGAGAGATCACTAACCCTACTTATGAAATCCAGCAATTAAATTACATGATATCACTCATCATAAAAAAACAAACCCTCTGCTAATGACATAAATGTGTTGGACTAACCAGTTCTGTTCTAGCACATATGTAAAATAAGGGGGGGGGGGGGAAATGGTGGAACATCAAAGATGAGAGACCCCTGCAGAAGCCTCAAGGAAAGTTCCCAAGCCACTGGATTTGAAAATATGGTACACCACGGATTAGTTCTGCAGTGATGGAGATGTATCCAGCTGCGTCAGGAACCCCAGGTTGGGGGATTTAGAGAAGGTCTTCTGAAATTTAAGCTTGTGTGACTCCTGTGAAGCTACTTTAAGACACTGCAAGTGCATATTTGGAGCTGACCCAGTTTCTCATCTCTTCCCATGAAAATAATAAACACACACATACTTGAACCTATGCTATGGAGCAGCATTTTTTTTTTAACAAGTATCTTCTGCAACTACCAAAAGCAATATCTAATTAAAAATATTTAAGACAAATGGTCCCTTAATAAAGAGCACTTAAGACACGTGGACCCTGTGTTCTGAGTCCATAAAGGGGTGCACTGCAAAACATCCTGGGCTAAGTGAGCTAGTGTGTAATTGTGGCAAAAAAAGAGTATTGTTCTAATATATTCAGTCAGCTCCAAAGCTGGGTATACCACAAAAGGATAAGCTACACAAGGTGTAGGTCCTAGACCTTGGTCCTTTATCACCCTTCCTTATAGTCATGGCCTAAGATATTCAGAGCTGGATTTGTTTAAACATGAACAAAGCATAGAAGTAAATGTCTATACTGAAGGAGATAATTAATAGTGGCAAGGTGCCTTACTCCCTTTGAAACCAGTATAAAATCTCTGCATACTGAGGGGATGATGCCATAAGACCCAGCCAACAAAAAGGCCAAGAGCATCCACATTTGTGTTTGGAAGAGATGAATAAAATTTGTTCTTTCAAGACACAGAGGTCAGTGAATGATGCTGCCTTGTTCTCAGACCAGTCTCTGGCTATAGGAACCTAATCCATATGTGAAGAAGTCACAGTGACACCATCCTCTTTCCTCTTCACCCTCTTTCGATGGTGCTCATATCCCCAGTCTCTCCACTATATACAGAAGAACTTGAAGTCATCTTGTTGAGGATTGTTGCATAGGAGAAGACAAAAAGTAAAACATCATTAGGATAGACAAGTCCGTCTTTTGATCTGTTCTCATCTCTCACATGCTCTTCATTGAATTTCATCCAAAGGTTTGCTGTTGCAAAATACTCACCATCTGCCCAAGAAGAGCCTTCAGCCCCTCATAAACCTGGCATCCCGGGTAAACCCAGGGATGATCATGAGACGTCCCAGCACAGAAATATTGGGGCTGAAAGAATTTTCAGTTTAAACAACAAACCCCACAGTGACATTAAGCAGCTATGAGCTATGAGTTTTGTTTGTTTAAATGCATTTAGTTGTCTGAAGTATTTATCTGTTTTCTATATGGGCCCTTGTGGGATTTTCCAAAGTGCCTAAGAATTTCATATACCTAATTCCCATTGAAATTTGGACCTTAGGAGTTGCTGGCTTTCAATAAGACTTTCAGAAATTTTACCATGACTTTAATGAACTTGCAAGTTTTAATGAATAGTCATGCGATTTTGGAGTCTTCTTGTCTGGAAGCAAAGCTGGGCTGTAAATCATTACACCATTAATAGCTGTTCCTTTGCCTTTCATTCCTAAGTATGGTAGTAATTATCTGTTTTGCAAAGCATAATAAAATATGTGTCTTCATATTCAGAATATTCATGTAGTGACAATTCTAAAGTTATCATAGATGATGTATAGGCAGCAGTGTGTCCATAGTTAACCAGACTTCTTAGAGAGTTTGGTTTTAAACCCCAGGGCCATAAACTTTGATTTGGGAAACCACAGTGGCCCACAAATCACCAAAAGAGAAGGGGAAAGATTTCTACAGTGCTGGAAAAAGGCTAGATCTAGATCTTTGCTGAATTGTATATGCTTAAAATTTTGAATTCTTGACCAACTCAATGATTTTAGATCACCTGTAGCTGATTACTGTTGTTGATAATTTTGCCTCTCTTCGTGCTGTGGGAGACTGACCCTATAGAATCAGCAGCTTAGACCTCCTACTGCCTTCCAAGCTCCTTCTAGAAGGATGGTGTAAGGCTTACTGTCAGCTCTGTGCTCACTCACCAATGCTGGCAAATACCTCTGGGTAAGGTCTTGGTATGGACACTCTTATTGTTCTTCCTTCTCCTAAATATGTGGCTCACAAGCTCCTGCATTTTCCCCCATGGGTCCTCAAACACATAGGAGTGAGTTTATTCCAGCCCCTGCCCCTGCTGTTTTATGTCACCCTAAACTTTATATCCATCTTTACACTAGTTCAAATAGTATTTTACCACACATTTGAAATGTAGTTTTTACATTTGGTCTTCCTAGAGACGTTTTTTTTTTCTTTTAGGAGTGTGAGTAGTAAATTATTTATGAAACTCTCACAGCTTGAAAACTGCACATGGGATTAAAATAGAAGCTAATAGAGGAAAAAAGATCACAGCAGAGATATTTTCCAACATTTACCGTTAACATCCTTTGGTGTCAGGAACTGTTTGAGTTAGATTGCGCTCTCCACCAAAATTGCATGGAGTGAGACTGTTGAACTGTTCATGAAAGGGGCAGCCTAAAAAATTGCAGAAAAATTACAGGGAAAGCTAGAGGCACAAGGTACAAGCAGCCTTCAAGATGGTGCAGTCTTTTCATCAATGTTAGCTGAAGTCTGCATGCTTCTTTAGAGCAGTCAGAACATGAACACTGCAGAACATTTTAAAAAAACGCAAAAGCCCCACTACCTCTAAGTGAAGCACAAACCTGCAAAGTTTCTGCTGCTATAAGTGTGCCACAGTAAGCAAACTCATCAGAGATGCTCAGACCAAACACAGAATATTCTTATAAGAAGAGTTTTCCTGCCAAAGTTTATAAAGGCCCTTTTCTGTTGGTGCATGGCACATGGGGACACAAGAAGCCTGGGTGGGGAGAGGAGTTCTCTGTTGACCAGCACATGTAAAGAGATAGAGTTTGTAGTGTAAATCTGTCCTCCAGCACATTGTATTTAGAAATGGCTTCATAATGGTGGTAAAAATCAACAGAAATATCTGCTTTTTCATAGACCCAAGAACCAGCACTGAACAGGGCAAAACCTGATTGAACTGTGTTCTGCTCTAGTGTGCTTGGCTGGTTGCACAGACTGTGCCTATGTGAGGTAGGATTCAGTGGGATCTCACCTCTGTTCCTTTACTAGGCTCCTGATTTATTCATTGACTTTATCTGTAAGTTTCTTCTTCAGGGTGGGGGTAGGGGTGAAGACAGGAACGGGTATTTTGTTTAACATCTACTGAACCATGTCTAAGGATGTGTCTTAGCTTTGAGAATCCCCTAGACTCTTTTTTTTTCTTCTTTTTTTTTAATTCAGATTTATTTCAGAGTTTTTTTTTTTAGCAATTTATAAGAGACATCAACACCACTTTCTCACAAAACCATGGCAATCTGTGACAGGGTAACTTCTGCAGTTCCTGTTCATTTGGAAATCAGGAAAATATTGCAGAAAGTCTGGATATGCTCAGTTCAGTTTTGGAAGAAGTTTTGCTCCATTTAAGATGTGGGTTTCTGATCACATTGGGAGGACAGGATGGCTTCTGATAGTAACCCTGTCATGGTTTAAAAGTGTAAAGCAATTCTGACTGAGTTTGTATTTAGTTAGTCCTGAGAAATTCTGAGTTTAAAACAGCAATTCTGACCCCATATTTGTTTAGCAACAAGCAAGAAAATTTAAGTCCTTTTTTTCAATATTTAGCAAAACTCCTTTTCTTTATATATGAAAGAATTGGTCATCTGAATTTTTCTTCACTCTTTAGTTTGTATACACCAAACTTTTCTTTTTCTCTCATACACATGAGCTTCCTTCAGAAGCCTGCTAGAAGATGAGAATGAAATAAATAGATTTTTAAATAGTTTTCTGGTTGCAAAAAGACAGATAAAGAAATCTGATGAGAGAGACTAAAAAACCCACCTTCATCCTCTGTTGAACTGACTGTGGTGAACAGTAAAACTTTGTGCTGATGGGATTCCCTTCATCAGAGAACAGGTCACTTCACTTTGGCTCTTTCAAAGAAACTGACTGCACAAGGATAGTCACTAACCTGTAATTCAGCTTCCCTGAAAATAGCATTTAATTGGAGTCCTGCTCCTGGCTTGCTACTCCCGGCTTGTTGCTCCCAAGTATGAGAGAGTCTTTGTCCATCTCCCAAGGGTTTGGACCTCCAAAGAGGAGCTGGATGAGATCCCTTCACATGCAGGTTGCTAGCGTTGCCCTCCAGAGCAGCCCCTCCTAATGATAACAGATATGACGTGATGATGCTGAAAGCTATTTCAATAACAGACCCTAGACTTTACTCAAGGTGCTGTCATCCAGCAAGATTTACTGTTCAGCCAACACAGCAAGGAGAGTCTTTTCCTCCTATATTCAGAAATATTATAGAACTAAGGAATGAGGAGGGACAACAAAATCATTCCTCTCTGTGGATTTTGTAGTTTTCCCTTGGAAATGTAGAGGACTCTTAGGTGTGAGAGAGGAATTGCGCTCTGTCTTCACCTTGAAGGTGTTTATGACTGAGGGGTCTCACTGCCACTAGTTTCTCCACAGGCATTGCAGCAGATTTTCCATCTCACACAAAATGTAAGAAGATTGGGATGGCTCTAAAAGAAATCAGAAGAGTAAGGAAAATAACGTCATTACACTGAGTACAACCCAGCTTCTTTCCAAAGGGGAATTTATGGGGTCTGTAGTTTCCGAGGGAAAGGACGTAGGAGAGCAGTAAAAAAAGTGGAGGACCAGTAATTGACTTTATTTAGAACTGAGCTTCAGGAGCTTTGATTAGTCAAAGGAGATTATTGTAGTCTAACCATCAACTGTTAATTCTTGTGAAGAATTCTGAGTTTGTTAGTTTTCATACCTATTTCTTCTTCCTGTGAGCAGGAAGAAAAGATATTTTTTTTCTGTATATGCTTCCCCTCTGATGCCTCAGTATTTCTTCCTTCCTTTTGCATCAGAACTGCTCTGGAAATGGCATTGAGTTGTTCCTGCCACCTGAGAAACAAATTATTGGACCTAACATGGGCAAAGAAAACCAGTGCCCCAGGTTCACCCTGTGGACAGATAGTTCATCTGAACCACTAGGTCTGCACAGCAATCTCTGTTTTGAGTGCCCGCAGATTTTGATACTGGGAATAGAAAGAAGAGTTTAAAGGAAGGAGAATGTATCCAGGAAACCAGCATTAATTAGCCCCTTCTCAATCCAGTAAGACTTTGAAACCTGACTTCGTTCTACATTATTTGTAATGTACCTAAAAACTTTAGAGCCGTGTAGATATCTGAGCATTTTTTTTCCAGAACTACGAGCTAAAGGTGGGAAAACTTTTACCTAAATTCCAGTAACTGTCAGTACAAACACTGAGATCAGAATTTTATCTCACATAAATGGACAAAGCTCCATCCTGGCTTTGCCTCCTACTGCTTATCTTGATCTTTTTTGTATTCCTAAAAAAGACACAAGAATATTCCTTTGCAGAGAGGAAGGCTTGGTGGTGGGAAAATTTTTATTCAAAGTTCTAATCCCCTGGATACACTCTGTGATGGATGTGATAAATTTGTTGACAGAAGACCCTTTATATCATATCTCAGAACCTAGTATAACAGCCAAGAGCTGAGAATTTCACAAGATTTGGTTCATCTGCTTTCAAGCAGTGGCTATGTGATTTAAGACTTGTTTTTGGTTGTATTTTTTTTCAAAAGCAACCAAAAAGATATCACCCATTCCCCCCACTCCAATATGCAAATGTATCAGTGCTAAACTATTGCAATATTCAAATTCTGGCCTCAAAGGAGAATTCTACAGTCTTGATATTATATGGCTAAGTTCCTAAGATAAGTAGACAAGGAGGATTAGGTGCCACCAAATGAGGTACAACACTCACAAAGAAGTGGTCCCCGGAAAGGCACAGCTTTCTTTATAAAAAACTCATCTTTCTGGTGTTTCATAGAATCATAAAATCATTTTGGTTGCAAGAAAGCTTTAAGGTCATCAAGTTCAAGCATTATCCCAGCACAGCCAAGTTACCACTAAGCCACGTCCGTCAGCACCATGTCTAATGGTATTTTAAACACCTCCAGGTATAGTTACTCAACCACTTCCCTGGGCAGCCTCTTCCCATGCTTAATAACCCTTTAGTGAAAAAGGAGGAGAGAGAGAGAAGGTCTCCCCCCAGCCTCCTTTTCTCCAGGCTGAACACCCCCAGCTCCCTCAGCTGCTTCTCACAAGACTTGTGCTCCAGACCCCTCACCAACTCCGTTGCCTTTCTCTGGAGATGCTTCAGCACCTCAGTGTCCCTCCTGTAGCGAGGGGCCCAAAACTGAACATGTTATTCAAGATGCAGCCTCACCAATGCTGAGTACAGGGGGACAATCACTTTCCTGATTTTGCCAGGGTGCTGTTGGCCTTCTTGGACACCTGAGCATGCTGCGACTCACTTTCAGCCAGCTGCCTACCAACCCACCAAGGTGTTCCACCAGCTTTCCAGCCACTCTTCCCCGGGCCTGTATAGATGCGTAGGGGGACTCAAGAGCAGGACCCAACACTTGGCCTTGTTGAACCTCACACCACTGGCCACCCATTGATACAGCCTATCCAGATCACTCTGTGGATAGGGAGATCAACACTCCCACCCAGTTCAGTGATGTCTGCAAATTTACTGAGGATGCACTCATTCCCCTCATCTAGGTTGTTGATAAAGATATTAAAGAGAACTGGCCCTAGTACTGGCCCCCAATACTGGCCCCTGGGGAATACCTCTTGTGACTGGCTGCCACCTAGATCTATTCACCACCACTCTTTGGACCCAGCCTTTCAGACAATTCTTTACCCAGTGAAGAGTAGTGTTGTCCAAGCCATGAACATCCAGTTTCTCCAGGAGAAGGCTGTGGAAAACGGTGTCAAAGATTTTACTTAAGTCTAGGTAGATGACATCCACAGATTTTTCCTTGTCCAGTAAGTGGGTTACCTTGTCATAGACTAATCTTAACATCAGATTAGTCAAGCAGGACTTGCCTTTCATAAACCCATGCTGACTGGGACTGATCGCCTGGTTGTCCTGTAGGTGCTGTGTGATGGCACTCAAGATGATCTGGTCCATAACCTTCCGCGGCACCGAGGTCTCACTGAAAGACCTACAGTTCCCTGGATACCCCTTTTAGTCCTTTTTATAGATGGCTGTTACATTTGGTAACCTCCAGTTAACTGGAAAGCCCCTGATGAACCAGAACTGCTGATAAATGATGGCAAGTGACTTGGTGAGTGTTTCCACCAGTTCCTTCAGCATATACCCTGGGGTATATCCCATCTTTTGTGCATCTAAGGGCTGTAGCAGATGGCTAACCATTTCCCCTTTGATTCTTGGGGTTTCCTACTGGTCCCCATCCCTATCATCTGGATCAGGGAGCTGGCTACCAGAAGAGCAACTGGTCTTACTGTTAAAGACTGACATAAAAGTCATTAAGTACCTCAACCTTTTCCTCATCCTTGATCAGTATGTTTCCCCCTGCATCCGATAAATGATGAAGATTCTCCTTATCCCTTCTTTTGTTTTTAAAGTATTCATAGAAACGTTTTCATTGTCCTATACAGCAATAGCAATAAAAGTACTTTTGCTTTCAGAACTCTACACAAGGATCCAGTAACAATTGGGAACCTATTATATTGAATATTTTCTGATTTTAGTACTGACTAGCTACCAGGAATCACTTTCCATTTCTTCCAAAAAATGTAATCCCTTTATTCAGCCATCCAGTGGTTAAAGCCTTCTTCAGCACAGGGGAGTTACCAGAGTCTTTTTCTTCTACCAAAAGCAGGAAAGTCCACTCTGTGAAAAGACATGTACTACCCAGCCTGTTGCTGCTGCTACCGGGGCAAGATAGACTTAAAATCCATCCTGGTTGGCAGAAAGTGAAAAGGGACTCTATTTCCTAATTGCCAAAGATATATACTTTACATTTTAGCTTCTTGTGGGGCACTGGGTAGAATTGCATAGGCATAATTTAGCATGAGCAGAGCTACAATGATAAAGTAGCATCTTTTATTGGCCTTCTTCCTACTCTTCTAAAGCATAAATAAAGAAAAGAGAAAAGTCTTCTGGAGGTGATCTGTCTAGGCATTTAAACCTGTGTTCAGGATGTCATTTTTGCAAAATTGTAATCTGATTCTTCTGCTTCTTTTTCTCCTATCTGTAGATTATAATGATGTAGTTTTTACTGTTGCAGGTGAAGCAGGTATAAAAAAAAATAACAACAAATTATCCTAAATCAGTTAGTTTCCTGTTTATTTCTGCATTGCTGGGAAAGAGGATTTTTTTACTCATAGGACAGTCTGTTTTTCAACATGCATAAATGGTTGGTTGATGGATGAAGTGGCTGAGAAAGATGAAGGTTATGGGCCAAATGGGTCAAGCAAATACCTTCTGCTGACAGAATTGTATTAAGTGAAATATCCTATGAATGGCCTTTGGATGGGTTCATAAGTTCAGAACCGGAACTGTAAAGTGAACAGACACAAGCAAGAAATACATATCAAGCCCACAGCAAAAAATTTGTTCTGCACTTCTACATTTTGTTTGAAACCTCCCACAAGTGTCAATTTGTAACAAATAAGGTATTAAAAAACCTCACCATTTCAAAATTGTCATTAATAAATTCATGTGTCCAGTAACTTGCACATTTTACACCGTGTTGCCACAGCTGTTTCCCATGCTGCATGCTCAACTCCTTAGATAAAGAATATAACTGGCACCAAAACGAGCAATTACAACTAGCAAAATGTCTGGTTCTCCAATTGTAACTCTACTGAGTTACAGAAATGGGAAAAAATCCCCCATAAACTAACTAAAGAATAACATTGAAGGCATTCTAGTGATCTATAACAGTTGTACTATAATAAGGAACTCCTTATATTAGCATTTTTTGATCATTCCAGTACCTCATGGTTTGTTTTACACTTGAAGTTATACCAGTGAACCCTCCTAAGAGATATATTGACCTGCAGTGTCAGACAAAATCCAAAGGACTATCCTTACAAAACAGACTGCAAGATCACAAGCTATCCCATAATTTGTGAATTACTAGTTGTTATTAAGCAGTTGTTTAGCGAAGAAAAATGTATGTGTTTACAGTTGAACAATTCTGTGCTAGCAGACTCAGAAAAACTAAAAGGCACCGACTTTTATCCTCTTCTAAAACAAAGCCAGTATTCAGTTAACAGTTACTGATATGCCAAAAAGAGAACAAAACCAAGACAATAACTGAAAGGAAAAAAGACGGATGGCCGTTTAATCACAGCACTGATTTTCAGAAGCAGTGAAGAGCAGCAATGGCTGCCAGATTTTCACAAACCAGCTAAGCCTGTTGGGCATACAGTGGGGACTAATATGCTTTGAAAACCTGGCCAGCAGTTTCATTATGGAAACTGCCCAGTTATAAGCACGTTTATAAATGTGGTCCTTATTTAACAAAGTTCAGATTGCTGTTGATAATCAAGTTCCACTTTGGGCTGCCAAGAACTAGAAACTCTTGTTAGAGGACCTTTTTACCATAATGGTAAAATGTCAGAATGGGCCAATTTAGACCTCACCAGAAAAACACAATTATTTAATCTCAGAGCTGCCTTGCTTTTTTTCTGCCACATTTACCAGGTTAGTCTGAGGAAGAGCTGGATCATTTTTCCAGGAGTACTCCCTTCTGCTCCCTTCTGCTTCCCTCCTTGGGGCTTGGTGGCTCTTCCCTGTCATGTGACACAAGATGCAGGTCTTCACACCAGCTGGCTTGGCAGCCTTCTTCTCATTCCTTTGTTGGGTTGACATGCATCTGCATTTTATTCTTGTAATATCTATGCAACACGAAGGAGAAAAACGCGGCCTTCAAAGGCCTCCGGGAATAATAAAAAAAAGAGCAAGAACCAAGCTATAATAAATGCCTTTAAAAATGTTGAAGGCATTGGCTATAGTGTCTGCTACAACATGATGTGGTTGTGTTCCTTCTCTGCTTGTTAGTACCTGAGTATTGCCCCACTTTTGTTCAAGCAGGTAAAAGGAATAACCACATTTAAAAGGTGCCATATAAACCCTTTACTTCAACAAATATTCACAAATAAGTTACAAATCCAGTCCTTTGACATTTATTTCAAAAGCATTGAAAGTGGATTCACTTTCAATTACACTTTTTTGCTCAAGGTCCTTTAGAGCCAGTGAATAGATTTCTCCTGCTTCTGATGCGTCAGAAGAGATTACTTCTTCCCTGTAAAAGATAATGATGCTGTTCTATTGGAATTCATTAAAATACTGAGAAATTATTTAATGAAAACTTCAATTTAAAATAATCAGATTTTGTTCTAAAAATTTATGAGAAATTCCAAGTAACGTTAGATCACTACACTTGCGCTTCTGCCATTGGTTGGATATTAAATTCCTCTTACAAGGCATAAGAATCATGCATTAGCTAAAAACATAAGAGAAGTTAAACAGAAATGCAGCCATGCCCAGCAGAATAAAGCAAAACCCTAAAATGCTAACAGAAAAAGTAAAAAGTTGGCTTCCAGCAGAAGAACTAGGAGATTTTTATTATGTGGATTTACCACATGCATTTCCACATCTGGCCTCTTAAAGGACTATGAGTTCCCTGGTCATTATTTTAATCATTAACACACACACACACAAAAAGTATTAAATCTGAACGTGTTAGCCTCAAAGGAAAGTGATAAGTGAAAGCTAAATTGGAAGGCAATTCAGATCTTCTATTTCTTTGAATGAAACTGTGTTTTAGATAAAGATATTCAGTATGTTGTCCATGAAATTGTCCACAAACAAATAACATTGGCATCAGCTGTAATTTTTCTGAATTACTGGCTGAAAGGCCAGTGTCAGTAAAAGAAGAGCAATTTGTAAGCTAAGCCTGCAGCGTTATTTAGTCACTATTAGGAATTCAGACCCCAGCAGTGGCTTGCTGCCTGGCAGTCTCCTCTGCTTGTGGCATAAGTGGTGTCACTTCAGCAACAGAGCTTCTTGAAAAAAAAAAAAAAACAAAATAAAACAAAACCCCCAGTGTTTTCAATGAAAACTTACATTTTAACATTTTAAATAGAATTGACAACACTCTAGAGATACACTTCTGATGAAATGTGCTCTGGGAATGTTTGTGCTGAGGCAGGGACAAATATTTAACAAAGATTTTCATGACTGACACAAGAAAGTTTTTTTGAATCAGATTTTCTTTCTTTATGCCTTTTTTTGTCTTACCAAACCTCATGATACTAACACAGTTTCCACAAAACTTTGTTCGTGCCAGGTAATACGTGGAATATTGTTTCTAGCAATGAAAAGCAATGTAACTGACAATGCCAGCATGCTTAGGGTGGACTCTCCTTTTTACATGAAATCCTTCTTCTTAAAATGTCCCTTGTGAAACAAAAAAAAAGCCATATTATTTTAACAGTCATCTATTACTTAACTAAAATTCCATTTATCTGAATGTTTTTGTGTTCAAAAAGTATTTTGTGTTCCACCAAATACTAAAAGCGCACAAAAGACAAATCTAGAATAGACAGCTCCAATAATAATAAATCATCAAAGTCCTTTTTCAAAGAGAACAATTTAAGTAACCAATTTTCAGTCAGATTCCTTATTGCTTTGTGAGTACCTTCGCAGAATTCTTTGTTAATCATTTTACTTCATTATTTGTTCCCCATATATTTCCATGAAGATTTCTTAACATGATGAAAATCCTATTTCTTGATCTACAATCAAATCTTACTACGGACAGTTTCCAGGTCTTCATAACTGAAAATATTACATCTCTTTCCAAGTTGACTTTAATACAAGGAGGGTTACTAAACTAACCCAATTAAGCGAGCAGATCTGCAAGTTGAGATGATTGTTGTTGCTGTCTACGAGAGCTGGGACCAGGAATGATGGATTGCAGGCCATAGCATTGATAATCCATCTAAGAGGAAGCAGGATCCCATCCTGGTTTAGCTTGAATTGGCCTACCTAAAGGTTTTGTGATGCAAATTGGAGGCACTGGGCATAGTAACAACATGCAGAATATATTACATTCTTCTGACTAGTAGTGACTGGAAGGCTCTTGACTGTGATGTTCCAGCCTCATTAATAAACCCTGTGTTGTACATCTGTGTCTGATACGAAGCTGCCATGCCTTGTCACCAATTACAGGCTCTGCAAAGACCCATCTCATTATAGTACTTATATTGCTTGTTTCTGAAGGTGATACTTGGTGTGGCACGTCCTCATCTTGCCAATAGGAAAATCAGCCTTGAAGTGAAGGGATGTCAGTCACGAGGCACAAAGAAGCAGCAAAAAAGATTTTATGAAATGCTGCCTGGAATATTAATCGTACTGCTGCAGACGGTGCAGAACCAGGCGTATGCAATGAAACAGGGGAAGAGAAGTTTCTGAGCCATCCAACCAAACTGGTGAGCTCCTGGGCTGGCTCCTGGTGGTGGGCTACTAGTCAGAACAAGATGGTGGATGTTTACTTTAGTGTGGTTTGATGATTAGAGGAAATGCCCCAAATGCCACCCACCACCACCACCACCACCACCACCACCTCTTCTGCACCTACCAGAACTTGCAAAAATTGTAGCTTCGCTTTCTCCTGCAGGTGTGATGCTTCTGTGTCCTTGTTTGTGTCACTAATTGCAAAACCGATGTCAGTCAGAAACATCCAGGGATGCACTCCAAAGGCAGCAGTGACTTGTCACGATCCACAGAATATGACCTGCTTTCTCATTACATTAATACCTCCCATGTACTAATTTGGCCTCCCAGGTGACAGAAGTAAACTGAAAAATTTGACATTTTCAGTGAATACATGGGGCACAGAATTTATTCTTCTGTAATGCTTCATGTTTTATGAGGTTTGTGCACTTTCACTGTTGTTGCTGACTTTTCTCAGTCTACCAAGAATTATAATCCAATAGTCCATAGCTGTTGGTATGACTTCCACTGGTTGCACAGTCTCTGCCAGCAGGCATAAAGTCTACAACACATGAACGGCTTACAACAACAGCCCAAATTTTGCAGATTTCAAAGAAAGTATTGTTAAAAATCCCCACCACTTTTTAATGTAAAATCCGATAAAAACACAAAGACGGTTAACATGATAGAGAGAGACCTTTAAGCAGCTTTCCTTTAAAGTTAGTGTGACAAAATATCTTAGCTTTTAAGTAAAAAGAAAACCATTTTATATATATATTTTTGGGGGGCTACAATGTGTTCTGATGTCCATTGAACTTAGAGCTCAAGTGAGGGGAAGGATTTTTCTCTGCATGCCATTCTTCTACCACTTTGAAGGCAGAAGCATTTTCTCCTAAGCAAAGAATACCTCCAAATGCTATTTAAATAACAAGAGACAAGAAAAAGAAGCAGCTATCAATGTCAACTCAAACAAAAAGCAAACACGTCCTAAAGTCCTTGATTATTTTTCTCAATTCATACCCATACACACATTTATAGGAAATGCAAGAGAAAACAATAAAGTGCCTCCCTAAAGGAAAAAAAAAAAAAAAAACTAAACCAAAAATAATACCATTAAGCCACAGAAAACTAAAACACCTAATAGCAACATAAATCTGTCTGTCTAGATGGCAGTTTCCAAACCATAGTGTTATGAAACAGGAAATACAAGTTCATCCTCTGGAAAAAATTGCAGACTGCATTATCTCAGAAAACTTGTATCAAAGGTGCCTTTCAGCATGATGTCTAAGCAGTTTTGTATCTAAAGGCTGTTATCTCTTGAATTCTGTATCAAAATGTTTGCAAACAAGCCAAAACTTTACCTGCAATTTACAGGGTAAGGGAAAAAAAAAAAAGAAAAAGCAGCATTATTTCATAGTATAATACTGTGTAACAATAAAGAATAAAGAATCATATCATCATTGTTCATAGTTAACAAAGTGGAAACTGTAGCACAGAAAGTTTCCTCAAAGTTTCCAGCTACTTAAGTATAATAACTTACAAAAGTTATTTCAACTGCAGATTGCCAACAGCCCTTTATAATTGTTATTCCGCAAAATAATTCTTTACATCTTCATGTGTTATGACATAGCAGTTCCAAAGAAATACAGCAAAAGTACCCAGTTATCTTTTTTTTTTTTTTTTTCCAACCAGATACCCCTCCACTTCTCACATTGATAAGGGGAGAAGAGCAGGAAATCAGAGAGTGAGACTTCTTGGAGATGTAAAAAGGAGAAGAGCGTGGACATTGAAGCCATCATGAGACTCAGCAAAGGGCTGAGAGGAGCACGGATAAATACATGTTGCATTGTAAAATACACACCTGACACCTGAAAGATATTTATCACTCCATTCTGTTTGATACACTGAAACATACAGACATCAATTTAAACTTCTCCATGCACTAAATACGTCTACATAATCTGCATTATTCATCTAATTTTTGTGGTTTTTAACACAACTATAGGAGGTTACCTGCATGAATATGTGGCAGTTTGCTTAATCAATGGCAATAAACACACAAATACAAAGTGATAGAGAAAATATTAAACACCAGGAAGCTGATGAGATAAATCACTTTTTAATGTATGTTTTCCATCTGTTTTATTCTAATTGCAGAAAATTAAGGATAGGGTTAGTGTTTTTAATCAGAAGTGAGGACCATCCATCAATGGAGGGCTAACCCAAAACTTGCAATTAAAAGAGGCTGCAAAGTTGGGTGGACACTGAAAGTGCTGTTTTATTAATATATCTATGATTTCAAAATCTGTTGAGTCTAAAAATATGGTAAGTCCAGCACAAAGAAAAATTTGTCCTGGAAGACAGAAGCGGTGCAGCAGCAGCACAGCTGAAGCATCTTGCTTTAAACCCAAAGGCATGAGCCTTGGATGTGTGCTAAACATGGAAGAACAGCTGATCGACCAAGATAGAAGGTTAAGGTACATGATCCCTGAGTTAAACGTTGCTCTTCCATGGCAAAGCCCTGGATTTGGCAACTCCCAGAGGAGAAGCCAACACAAGGCAGAGCTGTTCTCTCAAGGATGTCAAAGAGTCAGAGAAGAGGTGGGAAGACCTGAGCTGGGGGTGGTAGGAGGACCTGGTGAAAGGGCCCAGGAGGACTGGGGGAAAGAGTGGTAGCAACACGGAAGCTCCTTCTCAAGCACTGGCAGAAAAAGCCAGCTCCACTTTTTATGTCACCTGTAAGGTTATAACAATTTTATGGATCCATGGAGATTTACCAGCCTGGTGTGGCTTCCTGCTTCATCCATGCTTTGATCAGGTCATTTGGCCTGGGATATGAGTGGGAGGAAAACATCATCTTCACCATTGTCCTGTGTGCTGTTGGTTTCAGAATCTGTCCCTCAATCACACTAGTCTAGTTGGCCAACAAGATTTCTATGAGACCTTTTGTAAATGCTTATGTTAAAAAACTACTTGGGATCAATAAAGACTTTTATTTTAGGTATTATTTTATGACAATGCCATTTTGTCTTTCATTGTTTCAGTCCACATTAATCATTTTATTTAAATGAATGTTTAACAAAATACATTTGAAATGAAAAATCAAAATGATCAGTTGTGGGACTCCCAAACCTGATGATAAATTTGTTGACTCACTTCTTGTTCATCTTCTGTGGGCAGTAGATTACAAATATTTGGTGGCTTTGGTCAATAGGAGTTGAAGTCCTTCCCCTCTCATTCACTGGTCTTTGGGGAGGAGACCGAGGTGGTCATGCACTGCTGAAGCCCATCACCTCTGGGGCACAGTCTGTTCCTGTTTTGCTTGTTCATCCCAAATACAGATGGACAGATTCCTAAATGTACTCTTCGTTGGAATGCATTGTTTTTCGTTTGCCATCACGACAGGTGCAGGGATAAAACAGCATCACACTAGTAATGACAGTATTCTCTGACTTTTGTTGCTGCTTAGAGTTTTTCTGCACCAGGAAAGTGACTGTTTCATGATGGAGAGCAGTGGTTACCGTCAGCTTAAGAGCCTAAAGAACTTAACCAGGGGAAAAAAAAATCCCATGACCCAAGAAAGCATCAAACAGGCAGGTAAAAATTTAACACAGTCCCAGCACAAATCTCATGGAAGTTTTGTGTCCAACAAACGTTGAAAGATGCGTTTCGCTCCATAAGATCAGTTTCACTGACTTTAGTGGGATTTGTCCAAAAAGGCATGAGTTTAAGGCTCCAATCAAGGCTCATGCACGTAAAGCAGGGCATAATTTGCACAACACAGGGAAATACCCTTTTGTTATTAACACACATGATTGGTCACAATCGTGATGTTCTTAGTTTACAAATAATACAAATTACTCAGAAGGACCGTGATCATAGATGTCTTTTGTTGCAGTGGTGTCATTCCAGCGACTATTACTGCTTATTGTCATTGATGACTTGAACATATTCCCAGAAGAACTTTAATTTGTATGAGTTGCTCCAAATACAAGCATATCCACAGAACATCAGGTAGTCCTGAACAACGCTCATCATTTTGCTCATCAAATTGGGGAAAACTGTGATGAGATGAAAAGACATAAGAGAAAAACTGTGCAACAGAAAGATTAATGAGGCACTCTGGTGTGCCCTTCCATTTAAGACTAGCATTTTCAGAGCACTCCAGAGAAGGATGAAGCACTGAGGACAGGGAAATAAAGTGATGGAAAGGGTCTTCCAGTGGTATCTCTCACAGAGGCTCTAAGAGAATAAAATACACTTTAGAGAATGTAATAGCAAATTAGGTAGGTTATTGTTAAGGCTCTTCCAGCATTTCCAATATTGTTAGGTTTATAATTTCAAGTGAAACATACCCTCTGGGCTTGACTGGCAAACTAGAGCACCTCAGCTCTGGAAGCTGTCCTCCTCTGAAAATTTGAACAGAATGAGTAGAGCTGGTTTTATATCATAAATAAACCCAGGTTCTATTTTCAAACTGCTTTATTGAGATTTTTTTCTATAGTATTAATTTTTGTTTATGTTTACAAATGGAAGGACTTTGACATTCTAGAAATCCTAAATTAATAGCAAGAAATTCCAGGTGACTTCATGGTCAAATAAATGAGATTAATTTAATTGCCTGATACTATGAAAGATAAAAAAAATTCAAGAGATTAAAGGAAACATATTCTTGTTGGTAAGGAATCACCAGGAATTATTTTAGCACAGGTGTTAGAAACACTTTCAAGGTATATCACTGGTAAAGTTGATGATGCGATATTTTCGGAGAAAGGACTAAGGTACCACAATTGTCCCTTAAATTTCCCCATGAGGGAACAGATTTAGTACATCACAACTTTATAAATACTGTGGTGGGACCTATGTCCTGCTAAAATAAACTCAAATTCCTGCTGGGTACACATAAGCTGTGGGGCTTTGTGGAGTATTTTCCAAATCCTTGATGTGAGTGTCTGTCCAGGATGAACCTACAGCCAAGTTAGATGACTCCAACTCTCTTTTCCCCTTCTTACATATTTATTTGCAGTTGAAGTAAACTAAAACACATGGGGAAAGGGGTGAGAGTGTTCTTTATCAGGTCCCCAGGACTGCACAACACAGAACACTCACAATTAGTGCACAGAGAGGTCACACCAATGAAACCTTTGGAATGGTAAATGTTTGCCTTCTTTGAGGGAGAACTTTCACAAATCTGACTTTTCCAAGCACTTACTTGCTATAATATTCAGACCTTGAGCCCTACCAACTTCCACCTGATCGCATGTAGAAGCCTTCATAAAGACCACTCTCATACCTGGAAGGTTTCATCAAGTTGCCTAACTCTACAGTGGGATTCTCCTCCTATGGTGGAGAAGAAAGTATTGTATACTGAACCCCTTCCACCAACTGGTGTCCTTACCTTGTAGTCTCATTAACAGTGTTGTCATGTATGCAGAGCAACTTGGAAACCTGACAACAGTGTTGTGGGAAAAGGCTGATTTGGTGAAACAGAAGTAATTTGCTGAACACCGTGTGGCAAGGTTCATCAAGTTCACTGTGGTTCGTCAAGTCCATTCCTTGCTGCCATATTAGAGTCCCATTAAATGCTTAGAACAAGAGCTCTGCAACTTACAAGGAGGTTTTTTGATCCTCTTCATGTAATTGGAAGTCTGATAGTTTGACACCATCAGCCACCAAAATTAATTAACAACACATTTACATGTCTTTAGACAAGTGCCAAAATTTTCTTGTGGCTTCAGTAGATACACTCTGAATCCTCACTTGTGTCCACTCATGGAGACTAATAACAGCCTCCTCCTCCCAGATTCCCTACTAACACATTGGCCTAATTCCTTGGTGATGTGCTTAATTGAATTGTATAATTTTAAGAGTTAATACATTCTGGACTCCTTTCAACCCTTCAAACCCTCAATCTTGAAGACTGATGATTTTTATGCACTTCTTAAGAGCCTCTCTGAAAGGGAGCTCTGAATTTCTGTCTACTGTATCCTGAGGACATTCACCAAGTTTCCAGTGCCTCCCAGATCCCAGGCTCTTCAGTGCCTTGCCAGGTCAGCTTGCAGGAAACCACAGAGCCTAGTGAGCCTAAGAAACATATTTCCTTCCAAAAACACCAAGTGGTTTTTACTCTTTCCTATTTTTAAAGGTAATACTGTGGAATTTCAATTTAGAAAATAAAAAAGTTTTTCAGTTTTGCTTTAATTCAAGGTGAAGCTTTTAAAAAAAATAATAATGATTTCTTATGACATTGATACACAGCATTCTCTCAGACATAAAAAGTATGCTTACAGATCTTTAGTATAAACTCAATGGTTTCTGAGACATAAAGACCTGAACTAAATGAGGTATTCTGACGTGATTAATGGACTATATTTCCTGTGTAAGGACATGACTAAATAGGTAACTTGATTTGTGGAGAAGTAGTATTTGTCTCATCATGTAGACAGGGATCTTTCCAATCATTTAAAAATCCTTAAAGAATTCTTCCTTCCAATTTCTCTTCTTTATGTTTTGAGCAAAATATTTTTCTTTCGTTTTATTTTTTGGCAATTTCTAAAAATAATGCTAGAAACTGAAGCAGTCTGATATTTATTGGAAAACATGCTTATACATTAAGTTAAAGAGGTGCAAGGTTTGGACAATCATGGATAACAACCCATGGCTCTTTATTAGGTAATTCTTGTTTGTCTATGATTTCTCATGAGCTGTCAAAAAATTAAGTTACAGTGTTTGTATGCAATTGTGTCTGGTTACAGAATTAACAATTATCGGCCAAACAGATCATGAATTTGATTCCTGGGGAAAAGAGAGTATGTCATATCTAGTGCTTTAATGAGAGCATGTTGGCTTCCTGCAAAGAAAGAAGTCTCCTGGGGACCACTTCTTCAGGAGGTTGTTACTGATGAATGTTTGTTAGACTGAGATGGAGCCTTGCACAGAGGGGAAAGAGGGATGGTTCTATGCCTGCCTCTGAGGAGGAAAACCAGCGAAGATCATAAGAAATGAATCACTAGACTTGTCTCTTCCTGTCCCATTAGAGGATCAGAATAATTACTTTTTAATTCCACAAGGACCAGGGGTCTTCTCAGAACCCTGTGATTCACAAGGCTGGATAAATCAAGTTATGCAAAAATACACTCCACATTGCAAAGGAAACTATAACTTTTAATGCTGAGCATGGAAAACCCTGCTTGGATCACCTTCATCTCCTGCAGAAAGTACTCCAGTACATTTATACTAGACGTTTCAAGCTGTTCTTCCTGAAGCAGTAAGACACCCAACTGCCTGTTGGCCATGCCTTTTGGTGGCTCCAAAACCAGCAAACAGCCAGCTAAGAGAGGTTTGCCAGGCCCCGAAAGAATGTACTTTAAGAACTTACACATATGCACCTTTCGCTAAACATCCAGTCACACAAGCAGGGAGGTTTGCTTACAGATTGCACCTTCTGATCCTCCCTCATCAGGTCTGAGACTTGCACCGGTTTTCCCTTGTTGGATTTTGCCAACTTTATGCGATGCATCAACAGCAAAGACACCCAATACCATCTACAAGCATAAATGATCAAGATCAAGAGCTAAACGGTAAGTCTTCTGTGTAGTTGAATCCCAATTTTTTTGGTCTGAAGCTTCCCTGTCAAAAAGCCATTGGTGTACAATGCAGCAGCTCAGTGGGTACATCCAGCATTGGTATTTTGCACCTTGATGCACACTAAGTGGGTTCCTGGTGACTCTAGAGCTGTTCCTTGTGATTATCTCAACAACTTCATGTGAATGGTTTTCTCAGCCTTGCTGTAAGTGAAAATGATACAGAGACCTCTTCCAGCAAGTGGTGAGCTTCAAACAAATCAGACATAGTCACAGCTTCTGGACTAATAAAACACTGAGAGAAAACTGGCTTTCAGCTCTGCCTTAGCAGCATTAGAAGAGCAACGAGGAGCACAGAGACTGCTTTTATTAGGTTTCAAACTCTCAGCAAAATCCTGATCTACCACAGAGGTCAGGCTAGACACCCACTGCAGGAAAAAAACTCTCAAATGCCCAGGGGGCATGGATTAGCTAACAAATCCTGAAATACTATTTTTTCAAGGAAAGAAGTGCAAAAAATTGTCATGTTTCCATCTGTCCTTCTCTCTCCATATACCGGAGTGAAATAAAAACCACCATGTAGTGCTTATCAGCAGGGGTTTGTGTTCGCTCCAGGTGGGGCCTTCCTCTTTCATCTTGCTTCTCCCTACGCCGAGCACGATGTCCTGCAGACACCCTTTCTCTCCAGCCTCCTTCTGATGACACAAAGAGAAGCAAGAGCATGACTTGGTCCTTGCGTGTAGCCTACCTACATGTATGGATGCGCACACCTACAGACACACACTCTCAGTCTGAACACATCCTAAAAGGGTGCCCTGAAGACAAGAGATGGTGGCTGAACGGCAAACACGTGTATAAACCAGAAACCATATTTCACAAGAAAACAGTGAGGCTGATGCGCTGCTGTCTTGACATTTGAAAATGCTCCCCCCACCCCCTCCACTATTTCAAACTACTGTTGGTAGGTTTGTACCACCTGTCATCGCTTCCCGAGAAATCTCTGCTGCTACATAATTTAATCATTCCAGCTGATGTGTCAAGCAGTTAAATGTATTATTATTTAAAAGTGGATAGCAGTTTACTTTGAAATAGAAGAGTTAGCTTTAGGTTTTTTAACTGTTAAGCAGAGATAAAAGAATTGAAATGGTCCTTATCTGCTGGCTTAGGTCTATTCAGAAAGGTGTCCAAGTACCACCAGCTCATTATCGATGCACACAGACATACAGCTGAAAGCTGTGAAATGTACCATCTTGAATAAAGGTAAACAGAAAAATATGTAGCTCCACCTCTCTGTTAAAGTCTTACTTGAAGCCTAGATACTGACTTCGAACATAAATGGCAAAGTGCAAAACACCCGCACAAGAATTTTCACTTAATTAATCAAGAAGAATGCCATTTTAGGAGTGGGCTAAGGCAAATATTATTGATATGAGGGGTTTTAAGACTTGTTCTATGAACTACATGAGGTTCCTTAAGAAAGTGACTCTAGGGGTTTAATTTAAAAGTGGTGCATAGTGATTTAGTGATTTATACTAATGGGAGTCACATAGCGAAATGACTGTGCAGTTCTCTGAAAATGCACCCTTACAACGTTGCTTGGCTGATCTCCCCCAAGAGAGAGAGATCTGCCCCAATCCAGCTGTTTTCAATACCGTTTAGAAGATTAAAACTATTCTAATCTGCAAAGGGATTCCTGTTGTGCTACAAAATCACATCAGCCTATTCACTGATGCTAATATTTAATTCTTAAAAAAAAAAAAATATCCCTGTAGGACTAATGGAAAGATCTACACCTTGAGCAAGCCTATGAAGTTCTTAGGCAGTGGAACGGCTCTCATTTTTTGAGAGCAGAATCCATTTCTTTAAAAAAACCCACAAAACATAACAGGGAAATAGTGAAAGGGCCAGGTTTTTCTATCCGGCTGAAAAATTTGCTTTATTCAGGTGAAGTTCTGCCTGTGCAGAATGAAGTACATTTTCATTCATTTTGGTTATGTTGATCTAGTGGAAGAACTCATTTGATCTTCCAGTAGAAGATGGATACTTTCCCAGGAAGAAGCCAGGAGGAAGTAGTCATTCCAGCCTCAGAGGTGCTTATACATGGATGTTGTAGTGCTATAGGAGGAGTATAGGCTCTGGGAGTGCTGGGTTGGGATGCATAGAGCTCCCTGAGGAGCACTCTTGCTCCTGAGCAAAAGTCCTTCCTGTTTCAGATTACAAGCTCAGCTTTAGTGGTGCTGCAGATGGTTCTTGCCCCCCTCCTCAAATCCCATAGCCTGGGGAAGCACATCCACGCAGCTTCACGCACCGGGGTTGCAGCTGTGTACCTCTCCTCTTTAGGTTTGGACTCCATCTGGCCTGATTTATTCTGGTTTGGAAGTAGCTTAAGATGCACTAACAAAAGGTTGTTTCAGAAAGAGAACAGGCTTCATGCAGAAATATACGTAGCTAAGGACATACTTCTAGTCACACTGACATTATTTGTTACAGAGGAAAGTTGCAATTGCATCCTATTGTTTAAATGTGCTCTACACTGACACCTTGCCTTTGTTGATGGTAGCCTCTCATTTACCTTCATTCTCACATCCTCTGTACAATTTTCTGAAGATGGAAGTGCCGTAATTTAAATTTTTATTTGACACTAGGTCTCACGTGTATAGTTTTTCATCACTCCAAAAAGCATGGATGTTAAGGCACCATTTTCGAAACCTTGCAGATTTCCCATTCCTGACATAAATTGCTTCAGTTTTGGATCTGGCAAGTTGCATGAAGTGGAAGCGTGCTGGATTCCTCCCAAAACATATCTCAAGGAGCTATGTCTGCTGCTAATGATACACCCTTCACCTAGGACATCCTTCAATGTTGAACTAACAGAAGTGAACTACCTTCCATTTACCTTTGGAATCTTTGGTGTTTGGCACCAAGTTTGTCTTTGGTACACTGTACCCACCCCAAGGGCCAGGTTTATGTGAGACATTAAGCATTTATCTATGAGTAGCTCAAAGAGCATAACAGCTCTGTAGAAGCTTCTCCTGCTTCTGGCAGAGAGGCTGCACTGCTGGAAATAACCCATGTCCACCCAGTCACCGCCAGCCAAGAGCATCAGGCACCAAAAGCAGAGAGGCAGCTGAAGAGCTGCAGAAGAAATTGCTTTGACAACAAAAAAAGCAAAGTGGTTGTGTGATGCAGCATCCACTGAAGTTCAGAAATAGCAGTATCGACAGATGTCTGATAAGGCAGAATCACTCTTCACTCTGAAAAGAAGTCATGTATCCTCATCTGCATCCAAAATGGGATTGGTATATGTATACAGCAGTTGTGGGGCATGATTTTTAATAATTACTGACCTCCCTCAAAATACCAAATGTGATTATGCTCTGGCACAAAGCTCAGAAATCAGGTGGAGGGAGGTAGTTACAGGACCCACATAGAGGTTTAAATTTGCAACCAGTGATTGTGACATACCAAACTGCATAAAAAAAGCAGCCATGACTTTTACTTTTCCACAGTCCAGTTGCTTATCTTGGCGCTGAGAAAACTGAGATCAAGTATGACTTTGGTCCTTTAGATAATGATGGTACTACAAAAGAACAAAAGAAAATCTCTGAGGAAATAGGAACCACATGATAGCATCCAGACTAGGTCTTGTTCCTGCTGGCAGGTGTGTCTAGCCTATCTGTAGGTGACACCTATGCATTCACCAGTTGACCACGTGTTCTGGTTCCAGTTAATCCTTGGCTACATCACCAACAGTGAGACAAGACATCTGCTGGGTACTCAGGACCCAGTTTATGAAGGAACCAGAAATCTGGGGAAAGCCAAAGTGCACAAGAAAAGGTGCACTTACAAGGGTAACCATGAGACCAGGCTGGACAGTAAGAGCTTCTCAGCATTCCAAGACCTTGGTTAGAATGTGTGCTGACTTCATGGGCAAGGCTGGGTAGAAAGTTCCCTTTCATTACCCCTCCAGTAAAAGGCTATGTTTAACCTTAGTCATTTTAGTGATCCAGTTTACACTGTGGAGACGTAAATAGTCACACTGGCAGAGCTAAGCATGTAGGCAGGAAGAGGGAGCAAGGCTACTGCTGTCTTCTCTGCTGCTGCCACCACCATGGGCTACACCAGGCTATTGCAGCTCTGCTGCTCCCTTGCCATCAAACCCATGCTCAGCTGCATCCTTAGACTCAGATATGCAATAATGATGTTAGATTGACATCCCATTTGATTTCCTTTATGGCATATACAGAGTAATCCAGCAAAAACAGAGGGGTTTTGCATTAGGATATTGCATGTGTCTATGAGTGTGTTCGTCAAAAGCTACTCCATCCCAGCCAAGATAGAGCCACTATCCCACACAGTGCAGGTTCCAGGAGCAGGAGTGAAATAAAGATGAAAGAACAAGTTTAAAAAAGTGAAAATATATAATTTCTCCGGGGTAATAACTGTATCAATGTGCTATTGACACCCAGTTGGTTTGGACCAGTATGAAAATAAAACCACTTGTTTTTCATACAGGAAAAAAAAAAAAAGGAAAAAGCAATAGCTAGAGCAATTCTTACTGCTAACCCTAGAATGGGGGAAAGAATGAACTTCTTGCAACTCTGGCTTTTCCATACCTGTCGTGGTTTCAGTTGAAATCACTACAACCGGACCAACAGATGGCCCCTCCCCCCCCCCCCAAACGAGAGGAGAGGAAGAGATAAGGAGATACAGAAGTTTAGAATGAACTAAACTACTTTAATGAAGAATTAATATTAAAATAAAAAAGAAGAAAATAATGAAATAGATACAATATATACAAAACCGTATCAAGCTCCCAGGA
>BJBW01003809.1:442-39303 GCA_004320125.1 Scolopax mira
TTGTTTTCCTTTACATCCCTTGCCAAGTTCAGTTCTAGCCTTCCTGACCCCATCCCTACAAAGCCTACAATTTCTATAGGTACTTAAGTAGCAAAAGGAAGACTAGGAAAACTGTGGGTCCATTGCTGAATGGAGCGGTGTCCCTTAGTAACATGAGATACAGAAAAGGCTAAGTATTATCTGCTGCCTTCACCTCAGTCTAATAAGAGCAGCTTTCAGAAATCTAAAGCCCTGGACACCAGGGGAAGTCTGAAACAAGGAAGACTTCCCCTTGGTGGAAGATGATCAGGTTAGGGAATACTTAAGCAAACTGGACATATACAGGTCCATGATACAGATCCACAAATTCTGAGGGACCTAACAGAAATCACTATGAGGACACTTTTATTATCTTTGAATGATCACTACATTTGGGAGAGGTATATGAAGACTAGAGGAAAGCTAATGTCACTCATATCTTCAGAAAGGGCAGCAAGTATGACCCAGGAAAACTGCAGGCCAATCAGCCTTACTTCAGTCCTTAGGAAACTGATGGAACCACTTCCACTTTTGGAGGACAAAAAAGCAACTGGGAATGGTCGGCACAAAGTCAGAACCACTCAGGTGGTGAAAGGTCTAGACCATCTCCCATAGGAGGAAAGGTTGAGAAAGCTGGGATTGTTAAACCTGGAGCAGAGAAGGGTCAAGGGAAATCTCATCAAGGTGTACAAATATCTGCAGGCAGCCTGTAAAAAAGACAGAACCAGGCTCTTTTCCTTTCCAGGACAAAAGACAATAGTGACAAACTGAAACACAAGAGGTTCCTGCTGAACATAGGGAATTATTTTTTTTTTTACTGTGAGGGTGACAGAGATGGTAGAATCTACATCCTTGAAGGTCTTCAAAAAACATTTGAATATGATCTTGGGCAACATGCTTGAGTAGGTGCACTTGGCTGAGATGACCTCCAGAGTCATCTTCCTACCTCAACCATTTTGTGATTACATCATATACTGAACCCACTTTGAGTAGTGGACATCCAGTTTCTGTCTTGGTTTGGTCAATCCTGTTTCAACAATTTTTCTCCTGTTTTTGTGTCCCCCTCCACTCTGAAAAAGTTATATTCCCTTTTGCACATGTTGTAGGAGCCATCACATGCAAAAAACAGTGGAGGTGAATTTTTTCTGTGTTGGCATATTTTCTAGGTATTCAGAGCAATTTTATGAAACATTGCATGCCTAGAGCATGTATGCAGACAAAGCTATGCCATGCTATCATTTGAGTTGATTTTAGCTGCCTGATTCCAAGAAGCCAAATTTCTGCACATGTAGATTCAGAGTTTCCAAAACATTATGTAAAAATTTTTCGTGGGGACGGGAAGGAGTGCTTTCCTGATAGAAAGGCCACAGCACGGACCAAATGTCAAGTCCTTGCTCCAAAGCATGGACAGTACACAGTTAGCCAAAACCAAAGTTGCCAGCATTGTTTTAATGTTGCAACACAATGTATTTTCTCCAGCATTTTCTTGGAAATGGCAAAACCGTTTTGGCTGAAACTTTCTGGAAAAAAAAGTTAAATGAGACCAATATAATCTAATGGTAAATTTTAGCCTAAAAAAGTTAATATTTGGCCAGGTTGAAAGTAAGTTAGTATGATGGTGTTATAACAAGGAGGTTTGATCAATCTCAGTAACAGTCAATGCTGCCAATACCAACAATATGCAGTCACAGATGAAGGCCAGGGAATTAGTGATCACCAATAACACTGAAGAACTCCAGCCAAGACATCAAGTTGAGCAGTAACAGAGACAGAGTCAAAACCTTAAATTTGAAACAGGCCAGAGAATGGGTCAGTTTGAAGCATTTTTCCTGTCCTTGCAATACTCTATATAATACTTTATTTGCACAAATATATTGGTACACACATAGCTGACACTTACTTCAAACACACAGGTATTTCAATCCTGATGCACCGATCACCAAACCGAGCTCAATTGAAAAAAACCCCAACAGAATCAGCAGTCATAAGAGATGAATTAACATAGTAGAAATGTTGCTGGTGTTTGCATTTATAATTATTCAATATCAATACATTAAAAACTGTGCCCACTGTCATATGGCCCTAGGGCAACAATAATGTGTAACTTATTTTATGAACTATTTGAAAAGGAACAAATAAACTAAAAAAGCACGATGTAAGTGTACGGTTTGGTGCATCAGGTCGCTAACTCTGCTTGGTGAAGAGTGAAATTACAATGGAGAAATACCACAAAATCGTTTTTTGGGAATACTAAACTGTAAAAACTTGGACTAAAGAATTTTATGGGTTACTGTGGTACAGGCTTTTCAGGCAATCATTCCTCATCTAAATCCCTTAATTCATGATGAAAAAGACTATTAATATGAACTTAATTAGAACTAATGTAATATCATAAATCAAGAATTAATCATTAATTCTTAGTAATTTGTTTTATGGAAATTATAGGTAAGATAATTTATAATTTAGGGTTTGAGCCATCAACACCTGGGTATATGATTACCCTCCCCTCAAAGACTACACTTAAATATTACAGTTTATGGTCTGAGGAAATGACTAGATGGAAGTATATGCTTCTGTTATGCAAGAGACCAGATTACTAGACCCAATGGTCCTTTCTAGCCACTGTCTGTATTCCATCAGAAATTTAACAGTGAGAGAGCACAATTTATAAAGCTATATAGCAGGTGTGGAGTTCAAAGAGTGACCCACAGCTGGCACAGAAGGTAAATGACAGGAACACTGTGTCTGTTGCGCAAAAGCAATGCAACTAATCCTTTTCAGGCACCATTCCAGGTTTAGGTAACTATGAGGTTTTTAGTCTGTAGCAGGCTCCCTTTGGACTACCAGAGAGAAGCAGGCATCACTGTGCATGAGGAGTGTTCCTGAATAGGCACAGCACTCTCAGACAGCTGTTTATTTAGTGCATAACATGACTGTACACTGGGTACAGCTCCCACCACCCCGGTGTGACAAGACAGACTCTGCATCATACAAGCAGTAAGAGTGGAGATGCTGTGCAGATTCTCCTGTGTTTAAGCAGTAAATCCAGTTTGTTGGACCTGTGCATAGCTGGGAGTTGTTGACAGCCTCTGAATGAAAAGCAGAACTGATGATAGTAGAAGGCATTAAGAACAGTCCACAGCTGGCCTTCATTTATAAACCCTGAATAGTCTGGAAGGGCTAGATATACAGCTGAACTTTGGTGTCCAAGTGCCTATAACCAGCATTTATTTAGGAATGGCAGGCACAAAATCCACCTAACTTCATAGACACAAATTTCCTTGGTGAAAATCCTGGAATAATTCAGGTAAAACAGGAAGCTTGAGGTCATCTCATCCAACCCTCTTCTCAAACTAGGCCCAGTTTCAAAGTTAGATGAGGTTGCTCTAAGTCCTGTTGCATTTTCAAATCTGCAAAGGTGAACATCCCACAGCCTCTGTGTGAATATGAAGAGAGCTTATGCACCCTCAAGGGAAGAATTTTTCCTAAGGCCATAAGGGATGTCTTTGCTTCAATTTGTTACTGTTACTTCTTGTGCTTTAGCTGTGCTCTTCTGAGCAGAATTTTCTGGGAGGTAAGAGACGTTACAAATCCCCCATCTCTCCACACTCTATTTTGATTGTTCAGAACATAAATCTCCCATGTTTAAAGTGATTACACTTGTCATCATTATACAGACGCTGTATCCAACGGTGTGAAGGGGATGTAGAGAGTAAATGAAACCCCCAAAACCCTAACACTGTTTTTATTCAAAATGTGTATGGAAGGGATGGTTCCAGGTTATGGGACTTCAGAGGTTACAAGTAATTTAATCTGAATTTGAAGAAATAGTAAATATCTACTTTGAAAAAAAAATTTCATTATTTGAAAAAGCAAAAATGTAACTAAATTTTAGTTCTTCAAAATTTTGTGCTTATCAAATGTGTAAGAAAAACTCATCAATTAAGTAAGAACAGTTGCAAATATTTCTGAATCTCCTCATTTCATTTACTTTTCTGTATGGTAATCTTAACTGAGAAGGTATGAAAAACTTCCACCAGTAAGATTTCCCAGGCATTTCTGGAACTCCCTCATTCTGAGAGGTAATATCTCATTCTGGCATTTTCAGTTTACTGGGAGAAAGGTGTTCTGCTGGACTTGCATTGCATAAAAATTTTCTTTATAGTTCTCTCACCCTCCCAACAGTTTATTCCCAGTGCCATGTTTATAGAACTCATTGAGGTTTCAGGAAATTTAAATCTAAATAATTCCTCCAACACTGTCTTATAATTCGCAGGAGATTGTTTAAATATTAGGCCCTCAAAACACTGCCCAGTCACGGCAATATCCAAAATGTTAGGCTTTAGCATAACGTCCTCAGACACCTGGGCTAATGAAAATTATTCTATGAAGAAAGGATAGTGCTTCAGCAAGAAGATCTAATAAAATGACAGAATATACAAGAGACTGCCACTCAGAGTTCCTTAGTAGGAAGCTCAGACAAGAGGGACACCGCCACCTCCAGGGAGACATTCCAGCTCCTTAGCTAGTAGATGATGAGAATTGCTGGATGCATAGGAGTTAACATGCTTCCTGCATGCCAAAATAAATGTCCAAGTTCCCCTGAAGCTAAAGACCAAGAACCTTCAACATGTCGTACCTACCTCATTTAGGCATATCCTTGTGCAACAAATGGATCCTAAAGAGTTAAGCCTTTTCCACATGCTGAAGTTGAACGGAATAAAGTTCACCTCATGGTCAACTTAGGTAGCAGGAAATGTGAGAGCTGAACAAAGTCCTTTTTTTGTGTATTCTCCCCAACTAGCTACTTGGGACAAGAAGCTGTCAATGGCAACTCTGCTCATCATGAACAATAAAACTGTCAAGGACAATAGTGGTCTCAAGAGAGAGGATCTTCTCTTCATTTGGCCTCGTCAACAGAAAATCTCCCACTAAGAGGCAATTAATTGTGAACTTGGCAGTCACTGTGACATGATAAAAGACATGGAAAAAGAATTATCTATGTTAAGAGAATACAGTGACAGATGGAGGGGTGGGGGCAGAGGGGCGTATAAAAATGAGAACACATCATGGTCCAAAGGAGCAAGAAATAATAGCTATATTGCCTTATGCATTTATTACATGCTCAGTTTCTACACAGCGGAACATAAATATATATCAACCGGTATAGGTCTGAACTAAAAGTGAAAGGGGTACTACGCCATGAGTTCACAGCTGTAAGTGCTGATGTGTCCCACTGTGCTTTGCAATGGCAATTGGTATGGAGAAATAGGCAGCTAAAGCCCTGGATAAATCTGGGAACTCAAAATGAGTTGCCAAGATGATTTTGTAGGCTCTTGGGTCTGGGCCATCATGATTTATAGTTTGACTTAAAGGCAGATGCATTTCCATTTCTGGACTATCACATGCTGAATGTGCTCATCTAGAAACAGTATTTTTAGGAAGAAATTTTTCCAGACGTTTGGAAGAAGGCCTTTCTGCTCAGTAGCGGGTGTCCAAGCTTTTGCAATGGAATAGACAGTCACATCAGTAAAGCATGTCTCAGAATTTGAACTGTTTCTGGATTTTTATATTTATTAGAATACCATTTTTACCATAGGGAACCAACATTTTATTGAGTGCCAGACACTACTGACTAAATTAATCTAAGGCAAACAAATAGAGCCAGCAGATGTATTTGCTTGCTTTAGTCAAACCAAGCTGATAGGCTTGGGGGTTCTGAAGGAACATTTTTTAGTGTTTTTGTGTGTGCAGGTAGTAGAAGGATCATCTGCATTAATTTTCCAGGCCAAGGTGCCAACACACACTAATGAACTAGCTTAGCTGGTCTGGATAGATCATTTATAACAAGTCATCTTGTTATAAGATGGTGCCTGATTCCTGATCTTTCTGTTTAAAGAACTAGTTGTCATCTGCAATTCTGCAGAAAACTGAAGGGAGGAAACTTCAGAAGGGACTGCAGAAATCATATGGCAGAAAATGAAGAAAACTGTGCCCAAATTGAGAAATAAAAAGATCTGAGAAAGAGAATATGGGGGAAGAAGTAAAATACTAGCAGGTACAAAGCAAGGGGGCTGTAAGGATGTTAAAAAGCATGATCAATGAAACAACTGCAACACTAATTTAGTCTCAGAACTGTATACAGTTCTCAGATTGTTAGCAACACTTACCTGAGACTTCACATTTAACTTTACCCACTAGCAGGATTTCTAGCTTTACAGTTTTAAGTTTCCTTCAGTCATGTCTATGTGCCAGTGTTCAGCAGAGATGTTTGCTGTTCTTTATTTGGGATAGCTTTTGAATTTGAACAGGAACATCTTGCTATTCAAAGTCCTACAGCATTCTTCTTCCTGTTACTAGGTGTAAGTGTGCTTTTGAACAAAAAGGGGCAAGGGGGAAGGGACAAAATTGGAGTAATTAACTGCATATGAATTATTTTTTTACTTATTCTTACCAATATACCTCCCAACAAATTAGAATTTTTAAGCCATTGTGACTTTCATAACAAGAAGCAAGTTTTTTTGTGGCTACAGAAAAAAATCTGAGTAATATAACAGGTTAATCTCAAATTTACAAGGAGAAACTAGGCTGTATTAAGACTTCCCAAGTTGTGGTTCCTCCATGGGAAGTCACTGAGTTTCTTACCTCCCTGAACTATGTTCCAGAAGACTTTTCACACACAAACAAGTTTTCTAAACTTAGCTTTAAAAAAGCTATTTTTGTTCCCACAGCTATGTCTCCATGAAAGCTCAATCTTGTATTATAAGCAAAGGAATGCAATTCATGCAAATCAGACATTTTAGAAATGAAGTTTGTAAAGCAAAAAATAAAATAGGATTTCTAAAGTAACTCCTGGGAAGACTCTAAGTATCTTCAAGCCTTCAATTCTACCTTGCTCTTGTAACTTGCCCAATGTGTTGAGCAAGAGCAGGTACTTTTTGTTCCCCTCAGAAAACTGTTCATGGTGCAAGTTAAACAAGAAAGTTATTGTGTTATTTGGATTTAAAAAATAATAAAAAGAGCACCTTTCTGCTTTTGCTATCAGTTAGAGACTACTAATAATTGTTAGAGACTACTAGGAACCTATTTAAAGCTCTCAAACACAGTGAGACACTTTTAGCCACCAGCACACCTACATCAAATACAGGATCTATGCCAGGGATTGCAGTGACTTGCTTTGTGACACCATGTCTTCATCCAGATCTCCCTGTTCAGCCTGCTGAATTCAACCCTTCAGCTGTGTGTGAATATCTCTCTCATCCCTGGAGGCCAGCAGAACCTATCACCCCTGTACCCAGCTGGGGGAAGGGAAGGGAAGGTTTGTTGTTGTTGTTCTATGAAAGAAAACAATCTGTGAGAACAATGTGGTATGAAGTTATCAACTCAGATCAGCTTTACAGAAATCTAACATGGCTAAAGGTTCCCCACTCCCTCGTAAACCATTTACATAAGAGCTGTTTATGACTTCTCAGCATTGCACATAACCACTTCAAGCTACAGTTCAGCCATTAGACTTTACCTCAGCTCAGCAGATCTGGCTGAAGCAGCACTTGGCAATGGGTCTCTGGGGAAAATAGGCCTCTGTAAGACACAGTGGTAATTTGGTGGCTTCCTTGCTCAGGGCTAGCACTGGTTTCTTTCCACAGGACAGCACAAAAGTGTGCTGTGCTAATTCAGGTATTTAGATAGGAGTTAAAAACCACACCTTCAACCTCAGTGAACAGGAAAAAACCCTGTGAGTCTCCTCCTCTTAGCAGCCCTCAGACACAGCAGTGCTCTTCCATCCAAAGGGCCTGCTTCCAAAAAAACAAGCAGCACTTTCTTTCTAACCTTCTGTTCTCCTGGACTATATGCGTGTAAGTATACACGTCTCGCCATTACGGCAGCCTATGTCCCAAAACACAGTAGCACACCACTAATCATCAATAAACTCTGTCAAACCCAGACCAGAGAGACTGGTACCTGAAGACAGGAAATACCACCACTACTGACTGTGATGAGCAGCTCTGCAACATGAACCAGACAGGGATGATGTCATCATGTCTGCTCATATAGCCCAGTAGAGGAAGCAGAAATCAAGAGCTCAGGAAGGAAGGGCCAGGATCTATCAGTTCAGAATGAGCTTTGTGCAAGCTTTCTGAGTGGCTTGCTGAAGCCAGGATTGTATCCCTCAGGCTCTGCAGAGCTGTGTCACAGCCTCTCTATTTTGCTCTGTGTAGTATGCAGAATTAGGAAACTGCTATCACCTGCCAGCTCAGAGCTCCTGGGATCACAGCACAAGCAAGGCCATCCTGCCATCCTGCCCAGTGGTGTAGGCAGAGGGTGCATCACTACAGTGTGATAACAAAGCGGCGTGTTTTCTATTCAACCACCTAGCACTTCACACAGCAAGCTGTAGGAGAACTAAGTTACCAGGTCTTGCAGAAAGCTTGACACCAGTAAGGGGAAGGAGAGGGATGACCTAAAGAGGTCCCCCCACACTTGGATGAATGAGATGATGAGCAGCAGTTACTCCAAATCTCCAGAATGGCATGCTGTGGCTGACCATGCCAAGTCTGGTAAGGATCTAGCACCCAACATCAGCCTCTTTGGAAACTTGGAAACATTTGAAGAAAGTCACTCTAAACCACCATGTTTAGTTGGTTTGTGCAGTTTTTCACACAGGCCACTGCAAGATTTAATAGCAACCCCATACCTTTCCACCAGAAACTTTTCCAGAAGATCTGACTAACCAAGTTTGCTGGGGTCTTCCTCTTCATTCAGAGGGCAGAGAAGTTAAACATGTTCACGGCATGGCTCCCAAAGTACACTTTGGGATCAAAGTACACTTGATCAAAGTGTATTTTGGGTCATGGCTAGCATGACTCTTCAATAGGCTGTTGATCTTAGAGACCAGCAAGCCTTACCCTCATTGGCCTTCATGTATGAGTTTATCCTAATAAATTAAATTTGGCCGGGGTTTAAGGCTCACGCCCTGATATGCAACTAGAGTGTAACTGTTAACACAGCTCTTGACACAGTTCTGGCCTATGCCAACCAGTATTGCCCCAGCACTTCAGGGAATGGGAGCAGTCTTCCTCTTCTGTTGACAGGCAGTACAGGTAAGGCCACTGAGGTTTTCTGGTGCAGTGTGGGTGTACAGGGTCTGTGTGTACTGATACACTTATACCCAGGATGGAGTTCTAGCTTATTTTAATTTACTGGTGTAAATATAGGATATATACTGACAGGAAGTGGCAGAGTAACTTGCTCTTTTTCTTCTTTCTCTTCAGCTCCCACAACTCCATCTTTTTATCTTCCTCCTCCTAAAATTCTTTTCTACTTTCACAATTTCCTCCCCAGTAGGATCAATCAAACATAATCCACTCCAGCAGTTTCCTCCACATTTATAAAAAGCAAAACAAAAAGGTCAATTTCATTCTGGATTTTGTCCTTAATACTGCTTTCCAGGCAGTAACCCACACAGTACCCCTGATCCTCTTCATTCTACCATGAGTTATTAACACCAACAGCCTCACGACTCTATGATGCTAGTTTGGTAGGGGTAAATTAAATGCCACTTAAGTTGTCATTCTTTTCTTTTACATGAGCCAGTTGACATTCCTCTCTTATGTTTTCCTGAGCTTCAGAGCAAACACAAACTTTTCTGGGGTGTAATGCAAAGCCTTCTTTCCTCCCCTGCCAATCCTGTTCTCCTAAACCTGTCTTACAGTTTTACATCAGGCTGCAACAATTCTATGCAGTCAACACTTAGACAGCAGTAAAAGAGCTTTCTTGAGGAAACAGCACAAATTTCCTGGCTGATGAGGTAGACTCTTCTACGCCATATCTTAAACTACCTCCTCATACCTCTCCAACTCTGCCAGCAGAATGTCCTAACTGCAGCTTCTGTTCGGTTTTGCTTTGTTTCAGCACAGATGTGTCTTTCAGTACTAGATGATATGTACTGTATCTGACATGCAATGGAACAACAGTGACATCCATTGGTTAAAGTAAACCCAAGCTAGAGTTATTCATTACACAAGAATTATTTTTAATAGAAAAAGTATGTTTGATGTAGGGAATTATTTTTGATAGAAAAAGTATGTTTGATGTAGGTTATTCTACTACTTTTTTATATGATGTATAATTATCAGTGTTTTAGCAGTGTCATAGAACTTGAGATAAGTTTCACATTTTACCCTCCAGGTCTTTGCTGAGAAGTGATCAATAAGCGTGTATTGCCTAGGAGAGAAATACACACTGAATGCCAAACATCTACAACTTGAGATGTATTTCATTTTTTAGATATGCTAAAGACATCTGAAAATATTTGTGAGATGTAGATAAAACTATTTGTAGTTTTTCTGGCTTGGTATGTACAGTCCAAAGGTGAGACCCTAACTCCATTTTGAACTGAGGGAACCAAAACCCTGTCTCTTTTTTTTTTCTCCTTTTTTTTTTTCTTTTTTTTTTTTTTCCTCCTCCCATCATCAGAAGACATTTTCTTTAGTAGCTTCTGTAGCTTTTCTAGGAAATGGCTCTAAACTGCCCACAATTTGAGAGGCTGTTGGCATCAAAACCAGTCACAGCATTCCAACCATGCTTGCAGCAAGTTTTAAGGACAGAGGTAGTATAAATTTCCCTAATTCTGCTGGCACATTCAAAGACAACATGAATCATTTGGGATACAGAATTGTGCTGGAAGGTCATGACTAGGAGGTTGCCCATTGCAACACTCAACAATTTTTTTCATGATGCCACCTCACAAGAAGGAATCCTTATTTCTAAAGATATGACTTTTCTAATATATGGATCTTTTTTCTCAGTGGAAAGATTTGAAGTTTGTTCACATTAAAACATATGGTATTCCTTTGCAATCAGTTAAATATCATTTCACAGCATCCTCCATCAACCACCATCTTCTTTCCCATGCCTCGTTCTTCATGTCATGAACCACTTTTATCAGTAGCAGTATTTTTTTTTTTTGTTCCTGGTAAGATATTAGTATACTGCATATACTGCAAAGTTAAAATACAAATACAATTGTCATTACTCATTGAGTTATACCCAGGTGTTAAGGTCAATTATAATCCAATTCTTAATCCACCTATATTAAGAAACTAGAAAACTGCAAACATAAATATATGTTGCAGGCTATTATATCAGAAACTTTTCAGAAGCTCAGTTACCCCTTTCTTAGTGACCAAAGCTTACATTAAAGCCGAAGAAATTACATTTGCTTTGTAATATCTACTCTCCACAAACCTATGTTGATTGGTGGAATTACATTATCCTTCTTTGTTGTCTGAGGCTTCATTAATTTACTTGGAATAGTGTGGGCTCTAATTTTTCTGGTTAGCTTGTTAACCTTTCCTAGAGTTTGGTGCAACATTAACCTTTTTCATTTCTCTTCTTTGGCTATTCCACACTGTACTAAGATTTACTGAAAATCAGCAGTAACACCCCAGAGAGTATTTTGGACAGCTTTTAAAAATTTCCGTACAGCAGGATTCTTCACACAAATACCTTGAGAGACAGAAGGAGAAATCCCTGCAGAACAGCATTCCACAAAATTCTTGTTTTAAATAAAAAATATACCCTCAATCATGACGTAAATGTTTCCTTCAAAAACAGAATAGCCCTCTGGTTAGACCCTGTTCTGTCTTGCTTGTGATAATTGTAATTTGTGAGCACAGCAGACCAGCATAGAGCACCATATTCTCTCTGTTGTTTGTTCTCTAGTTATTCATCGCAGTTTTGAGCACAGTTTAACATACAGTTTTGAGCGGGCAGTTCCTGGCTGAGTACTGCTATAGTGCATATCAGGGAAGGAGAAGCTGTGCTGTCTAAGTATTTTACCAGATGACACTGTGCTTGGTTTATTTCAGAAGTATCTGGTATGGAAATCTGCAATGACTACTGTATAATGGTGATCATAAATTACCTGAAAAGGTTACTCTCAGAATTTTTAGGAACAATATATTGTACCTATGATGACAAAGTGAACTCTTTTTGTAGAGAGTTTTTTAAACTAAAAAATTTCCAGATCCTTATGGGTTTAAAATAATTTCACGATTTATCCTTGGTTATCCTTCAACAGACAAACTTCCTTATCATTACCCTGTAACAGTGGAGGTAAAGAAATAACAAAATTTATTCCCACAACTATTATAACTTCTGTTAAGGTGGTAGTATTACTGCCCACAGTGGAACACAGGAATGGAGTACTTGATTTCTTTAAAAAAATCATAATTCCTATTTTTACTAAAAGCTTCCTCCTCTTTACAGCTTTAGATTTTATTTTTATAAGAACTTTTACTGCTCCTTTCCTGGTGGTATATCTGAGGAGCTGATGTCTGCCTTGGCTTGTAACTACTTCTTTCTTGTTCTCCCTCAATACATAAAATTACCTCATATACCAAAATGTAATATCAGTTTGCCTTGAACTGGCAATAGCAACTGACCTTTGTACAGTACACTGTTACTCAATAAAGAGTACAACAGATATATCTGCAATATGACAGTAAACATAAGACTTGTGGACACGTACAAACTTGGTCAAAAAAATTTGCTACATGTTATACAAGCATCCAGAACACTCCTCTTCTTAATATTAAAACTTTCTAAATCCCATTGTTATGTTGAATTATAACAATACACTGCCAGTTGCAAGCAAAAAAGTAATCAAACATTTCCTTCTAAAATCACATCAGCTGCCCACATAAGCTCAGCCTAGTGCAGAAAAGTGAAAATCTTGCTGTGTGAAATGCTCTTTTATACCAAACTGACCTTCCAGAGGAGATGACATAAATGTCTTATTTACTCACTTCAGGCAGATGAGACAGAAAGGTTTACAGTATTTAGTAGGAGACTTGAGGAAAGCAGTAAAGTGTGAGAAGCACAGAAATAAAGAAAAATTTAGACTTACTGCTCTATAACCATACCCTTTCATTTTGGTAATATGTCTTTTTTTTTTTTTTTCTGGACATAAGTGTCTCACTTAAAAGAAAACAGCAAATTTAAAACAAATAACTTAGGTGTCTAGAGACACATATTAAAACTTATTGAAAGATGGATAAGGAGTACAAAACCCAGAGGAGCCATTTTATGAATCAAGCCTTTTCCATTAATGCAAAACAGTTATACAAAACAAAGTGTTATAGCCTGTTCTACCCAAACCTGTTTGTTTAGATCCGCAAGTCTCCCAGTTAGTATCAGTTAGGAGTGTAACAGAAACACAGACATCTTCCCAGTTTATATTTTAGCTCACCAACCACATCAAAGAAATCGATGATTTGCACAGCACTATTTATATGACTGGTCTGTTGCATGCGAGGAAAAGTCTGGTTTTGAGTTCTTTACTAAATGGACTGCTGTGAGTGTTGATTTAAGCCTGTCAGTGAGAACATTTCTCTGAGAGAGACAGATGATAAGCAATGTCCTCCAGCCGATCACATTCAAGCTACAGTGATGACACTTGAACCTGATGCAAACCTGGATGTGGCTGAGGAACTTTACAAGTACAAATGTATTGGAAGGGAAACAACTGTGATAGCACCTCCTCTCTGGAATTTACTTATTTGGCACATTCAATCAATAGCTTGAATAAGGAAACAGGATTCCTCACAAAGATCATCCTTCAGATAAATCTTTAGGCTGGATCTCCAGCTTTGTATCTTAACTTGAGAATGCAATTTAGTAACACACAGACATGCTGCAGTGAGAGATAAGCAGTGTAGGCAATAAGCTTTCTCTGGATCTGCTTGGACTCAGCTTCTTTCCCACGTTCAATGAAACATGGAGAGATTCAGCATGCAGCGTCATCTCCTGTAGCCTTGTGCAGCACCCTCCATTGCAAGTGTGGGCAGGGACCTCCCCAGACTCCAGGACCATAGGTTCAAGAGGACATAAATGTGTCTTCAAGCACTTGGGCAGGAACAATTTTCTGAACCAGAGCCTGAAAGAGCAGCCAGTATCTCCAAGGAGCCTGAGGAAATTCTCGAATTTAAGAGAAATGTGCTTTTAAATGATTTTTTCATTTCCCTGACACTCTCTTTCACTCATCTGTTTTCTACTTAGGAGGATATCAGGATGAGAACAAGATTTTTATTTAATGAGTCCATCTGATCCCTCTCTGATCTCTCAGCCTACATTAGTAATCCCTGCTACAGGGAAAAACAAAAACTTTTCCAGCAACTGGATGTGCTATTAAAGATAAGCTCATGCAACAGAGCAAGGGAAAACAAAGATGTTCTCTAAATTACGTTCAAGTGTCTAAAAGGTGGGAAGAGATTTCCTGAGTTAAATATACGAAAATAACATTTTTTAAATTCTTCCTTCAATTGAAGAAAATGTAATAAGTTTTAGCACTCCCTGTAGCTACATGTTTAAAATCTTTGCTTCTGTATTTGGAATTGATTTACTTGTTTTACCCTTTTTACATAAAAGGATGCTAAATGCGGGATATCTATTTTTGCTGTATACCCTCATTTCCCCCTGTCTTTGAAATGCTCTCTAGCAACATGAGAGAGTGTCATTACTAGATCAAAGAAAGCCAATATCCTTAATCTAGTTAATAGTTACATACACCACTGTATGTAACAGAAGTAAATTATGGGTGAGGATTGTGAAGCGATTAAAGGCACAAAACTCTGATAGAACTAAACTTCCAAGATTGGAAACCAAGTAATTTACCTCATTGCTATTGTATACCAGTATTTCTATAAACACAGAAAGCCTCAGCTGGAGCCCACAGAGTTCAGCAAAAGGGTTTCTTGCAGGGGTCAGCAGATACTGAAACAGGCTTTGGGGCTAAGGCTGGACAGGGCAGAGCATTTATTATCATCTTCCAGATCCTGAAACAACATCTAGGAACATAAAGCTTACCAGATCCCTGTGGGAATGAGGAGTCAAAAGAGGCAACATCCTGAAAACTTTTTCTAATTCAAGACCCAGATCATTTGATCTCTCAGGGCAGAGCTTCAGGAAAACCAAATGCACAGTGAAGAGCACTGCAAGACAAGCTCTCTAGTGATCAAACCTTTCGGCAACAAAAGGCACAAATGAAAAGTCTCTCTTGCTCAAGAGCACAGGGACTCCTTTTCGTTTTGCAGGGTTTATCACTTTGCCAGTTCAACATCAGCTCCCCATGTTTAGAGCACTAGGCTTTGGGGAACTTCCACATTAGAGGACTATGCAAACAGGAAGAGCTGTTTCATTTCATCTGGCAAGAGAGGCTAGGAACAAGTGCTAAAAACCCAGGTGCTCTTCTCCTCTGTTTCCAGTAATTTATGGTCAAGGGAATTCTGTATCTCGGCCTTCATGGAAGGAAGCTTCATTGATGTCACTAACTGACTTCACTGATGTGACTTTTAAAGCCTGACTTTTTCGCCGTCACAACATTCTGTATTGTCAAGTCCTGCAGTTTACTCACATGCGGTGTGAAGTAAACTGCATTTCTTTCTTCTGAACTTGCTACCATATTCTTGAACTGTGAAAAGTAGCAAGAAGGAAGTAGCATGAAAATAATGAACTGGCTTCACTGGCTTCACTATTTTCTTCATTAGCTGTGCTGGATGCATTTATCTTGTTTGAACTAACTGAACTCTGGTCCAAGCAGGTGCTCAGCAGATAAGCCTAATCAAAGTTAATACTATTCTGTGAGGCTATCGGTGAGAATTTGGCACCAAATTCAAAAAAACCCAGTTTGGCTGGAGACTGGGCTGGTGAGTGGAGGAAACTGCATTATCACAAGAGAAAATCTGACTACAAATCAGCTACTTCATGCTATGAATATCTGCAGCCATCAGGGCCCTTCGAGCTTTCACTCCAAAGATGATGGTTGCACAGCTGTGATCTTCCCTTGAGCAGGGATGCCTGTCAAGGTTATCCCTCAAGGCTAAGAAATCCTTTACCTGAAAGGAGACATCAATGGGTTGGTAAGTGACATTTTTTTCATGCACACAACATTTAAGATACATATAGTAATTTTACACAATAATCTTTGTATTCCATACTAACTTAAAGTGCAGTAAATAGTAAACCATTGACCACTAATCCATCTTATTAAATATGTCATATACCTAAATGTAGAACTCAATAAACTAACTACAGCATCAGATCTGTCCAAGTGATCTCTGACTCTTCTCCTGCAACACTAGCTGCCCTAAATAAGAAGCTTGCACTCCCTATTTAGTCATTACAGTCTCTATAGCATGGATCTCATCTCAATCACAGCACCTGACATTTATTTCTAGAACCTTCTGGAGGCCCACTCCTGCAGAGCCTGAAGCAGAAAAAAACCCTGCCGTGTGCTGCACTGCCCTCTGCTCCTGCAGCAAAGGCTGACTGCACACTGTCAGCCAGCAGACAAAGTACAACTGCAACTACAGCACCCTCAGTCCCAGCCAGACGTTAACAGGTAGACACAGTTTTGAACAAAACTTTCACCTAATTCAGGTTTTTGACAAAGCCAAACCATGCACTTAGCATGCGTCAGCAACATCTCTTGTCAAATGCCACTTCCTTGACATTTCTGTCCCCACTAACAGGTCCTGCTCATAAGCATACCAGAGCTAACACTACCCACTGTAAACAAGGATCAGCATTATTTACACTGATGTAACTGAGATCAAAACATGTCCTTCCCACACACCAACAAAAACAAAGATATGGTACTGTTTATTTTTATGTAGTGTCAAGTCTTTGGAGTCAGTTAGAGTCATTACTATTTACAGATGTCAGAAAAAGAGAGGCTGAATTAGGATGTTTGACAAGGTCACGGGAAAGGGGATGATTTGCATGCTGATATGCCTAGGAAGAATTATGTCTTTAATCCGTACCAAAAGCCCTGTCAGCAGCACGATGGCTGACCTAATGAATAGAAGTTGCACAGGCTGCTGCTGACTACAGAAAGGATATGACCACAAAGATGGAAAGGAGGTCAATTAGATGAAGTCAAGAGAGTTCACAAAGAGCAAGCAACTGAAAGTGGCTTATGCATGTTCACTCATACAGAACATTTTTAAGGAAAAAGTAATTTTAGAGCAGATAAACTACAAATCCTTGCAGTGGCAGGCCTTTTTTTTTCCAAGCCTTTTTCTTCTCTTACTGCAACTCAATCAGGAAATTTGAGCTACAATACAAAGTTTTTAAGACATTGGTACCAGAGCTTCATATAGTAAGTGAAAAATTTCCTCCATTGCCACCAGAGTATAAAGATTTAATCCACAGAGTGCTGGTGCTGGCCAGGCTCTTTGCCCTCTCAGTTTTACAAACTGGCTGTCCCTAGTATGTGCTCCTATCCTCTGCTCGTGTGAACTCTCATGTCAACATACTGAGCAAGGAGACTGATTAATGCATCTGTTGGACAATAACTATTTTTCTGGCAATTTCTTAGTTTAATAATTTGATTTTAAGCAGCTCAGTCTTCAGTATCACAAGGGTTAGAGCTTATGCAAGGGTAACAGTAATGCTTCTTTCAGAGAAGGAATTTCACTTTACCTTCAACCTACAAAACTCCATCTTCCTTATGTGAAGTTTGGAAGGAGACTAATGAGTAAAACTTACATTTGTGGAAACTAATATCAAGAAATCCAGTTTTAGTAACACTTTCAAGGGCTTTCGTAGAGTGCAAAGCAGAAACTAGTTCTTCAGCTTTAGAGAAAAAGACTGAAAGTAGGAAGTGTGATAATTCTTGTTATCCCATCTTTATAGCTTAATGGGGACAATTCCTTCAGCTCGGACTCAACAAGGTGTAGAGACTAGCTTACAGAACAGCCCATTGAAGTTTCCCACTTGAGAGGTAGAACTTAAGCTCAAAGTAGGAGCATATATCAATCTGGATATACAGAAACACATCTGTATGTGAACAACACATCTTCCTGTGAACTTTAGTAATACAATACATAGGAGGTAGAGGAAAAAGTTACCAGGGCATTCCAACCTTCACAGCAGGCAAGACCAAATGTCCTCTGTAGAACACTAATGAAAAATGAAAAAAGACAGAAGCAGAAGGAACTGTGAAATGCACTCAGTGAGTGAGGCCTCACTGAATGCTTCTTACAGGTCCAGTTGTTTGTGTTGAAGGGAGGGAACTTCAAATCTAACCAATACAGTAGAAAGCTCTTCAGCTCCTCTCTTACATACTTTCTTGAGAAAGGAAATAAAAATCTTTGTCTCAGTCTCAAGACAAGACAGGGTAAAAATTTAAGATGATTATGAATAAGCTTGGGTAAGGTATTTGATAGGGAATTAAGCTCTCAAATCACTGAACTTAACATAGGACTTGATAACAGTTTCACATACTCCAGTGTTTCAGGGGGCTCTGGACATCCACCATGACAATTCAGAAGCATGACTCTTTCAGACTCTCTATATTCTCTGGCTAACACACTTGAAGGTAAATAAAGAAATCATATAGTTGTTGCTAGCATCATGCCAACTTAAAGATAACATGCATCTCACTAAGAATGCCTCTAAAGAAACCTTAAGTTTCTTAATTTATTTATGTCTGTATCTTTCAAGATACAGAGATTCAAGATTCAGAGCAGATCTCCAGTGCTGCTTTTACCTAATTACATTTACAAAGTCTCCTTACGTCTGGAAGGTGCCAGAACTCTCTTACAAGAAAATATAGGATGTCTGCGCATACAATGGCCTATTTCGGACCAGGAGTACCACCTAATTCATTAAACTAGGATTAGTAAGTCATGCTTAGGTAATGGCTAAGAAACTCTGTAACGGTCCTTTTCCCCCTTATTCCCCCAAAAAAGTTGACTGAGGATTTGGGTTTTTTGGTTTTTTCCTCCCCTCAGCCCTCAGCACTTTGTGGTTCTGGAACAGCCTGAGCTGGAAGTACTATAAGTTGTGCTTTAAAAGTAAGAGTTTTTCCTGTGGTTAGGAAGATAACATTTGCACACACTTTTTTTCAAAGCTGCTCATCAGAGGAATGTTTGCAAACATTCATTGCTGCCCACTATTAAAAATAAGAGAGCAGTCTTGTTTGGTAAAAATCCTGATTTGGGAAAGTGACTGCTCTGTTCCCAAGCACTGCTCTTAGCTTTTTCAAATAACATTCCCCTCACATTTCCTCTATATAATCTGCCTTCATAGTGTTTCCAAAGTATCAAGAAAAAGTTTTAAAATACATTACAGTTTCTGTGAAGAAAATTCCTTTTGAGGAATCACATAGTAATTGTGTTTCTGTAGTAATTTTGCCAGGAGATCTGTTAACTTTCTTTCAAATATAAGGAGTATCTGTGAATGAGTTTTCCAAGACCAAATAGGACAAATTGCTGGGGGGAGATTTGAAGCTCGGTTGGGTTACAAAGTACATGAAGGCTTGGCAGTTGACATATTTATTGATTTATTAGAGATGTGGTGGGGTTTTTTTAATTATTTTAATTATTCCGTAGACCAGTAGCACCCCAAAACATTTAAGAAAAAGCAGAAACTCACCCTTGACATGGCCAAGAAGATTGAATATTTCACACAAGAGAGGTCTAAAGTGGAAAGTATCATGGACATATGGCACATGAGGTCTGAAGTCATCACAAGCTGGACAAGCATAGTGGCATTCAGCCATTGAAGTAAGCAGCTTCCCCATAAGAAGTATTTTTGTTATTTCTTACTGGAATTTGATCCCCACCCTACTAGCCCAGTAGATTCCGTTATTACTTGAGCATCAGGGCATATTGCCAGGTCAACTTTCCCAGGCTTTTCTATGAGAGGTTAGCTGCTGCTCTCTTCAAGTCCTAACAAGCAGGAGATAAAGTGTATCCGCTTAAAATAATTAACTATAGGGTGTTTTATTATTATTATTTTAAAGCTTAAAGCTATCAAAACAAAGTCAAGAAGGGAATTTTAATTTATTTTTTTTTCATTTTAAAAAGCTTTACTTACAGACTTTATTCTAAACAGTCACAGAGAAATGTTGTTCTCCATAGGGGTTACACAGGAGGTCAGGCCACAGGACAACAATCCATTTTGACTTTGGCTTTTACACATGAGATAGCTGAATCAAAAACATACCTAACACCAAAATAGAGAGTTACCTGCCCAACTACTTGATTACAACCACTTCACTTACCATGGAAACAGGTGCTTTGATGCTCCCACCCTACCCCATTCCCAATTAGATTGTACTTATCTGATTGTTAACAAGATAAATTGTTCCACTGTGAGCTGCCACGTGTGCTATCCACAACAGGGCCATGTCACCTAGTAGGATGATTCTCTACCCATAGTTCACTTCACACTAACAAATGAAGTACACTGTTTATTAACCTCCTGAGGAAATAACTGTATCTAAAGAATAAAAAATGCTCGACCCAAAGTAAAACAAAAAACTATTTTTTTTAAGTTTACTAGCACTTACTATAAAGATTAGATGAATGCCTATTACATTATTTTGTGCACCATCAGAGGCTGAATATGTTATATCAAACTTGTTGTAGGAAAAAAATATATGCTGTCAGCCCTAGTGATTAAAATTCCACCCTACAGAGATCTGCAGGAAGTTGTTTTCTTCAGGGCCAGTCTTCAGAATAGCAGGGTCTGCTACTTATTTGGCATTTAGCAGCCCACTTCATTTGTAATTTAGCCATGGGGTATTAACTAAACACTGACCTAAAGAGAAAATGGCCATGAAGGAGACAATGATTCTTGGGATCTCCCATCTGTAATATGTTAGTGGTACTATGACTCGATTAGTCTATCCTCACTGGATTCAGTAAGTGAACTAAAAGTATTAATATAGCATTTCAAGATGCACTGTTATCAGTTCAAACTGCTGTGAAACTTGCCATGCTGATTTAATCAACTTGCTGCCATGTGATCTGTTGAAGTCATTGCATCATCCTTCACTGCCCTTTGAAGGCATGCAATGTAGCAAGACCTTTCAGGGACTCTTCCAAACATATTATAGTGACTCAGAGCTGCACCTTTAACAGAGCTGACCATTAAGTAACCACCCAGGTTTCAGCTGTATACCAAGCAAAAAGCGATAACTGCCTTTAAAATCATGTTTTCTTTTTTTCCCCACATAATAGTTTTCAGAATCTGAAAACATTTTTGTATTCATTGGTGATATTTGCATTCTCTATTAGTAACATCCCAGTATAGAAGCTGATAAATTAATGTTAAAAAGCCTAAATAAAATAGTTTGTTATAATTAAGAATGTCTTAAGGTTTGGGGGTTTTTTAACCTATCATCCAAAGGGCCATGTTAAAGAATTGCATTTAGGAGAAAGTTTTAACCATTAAAATTATGTGAATGCAATTATCATTTAAAGTATGAAATTGAGTGAAATGTCAGCACTACATTTTGGTAAATGGAAATTTACTAGGTTTGTCTGGGACAGGTCCTTTTAGGTCACCTGAAGTATTTCCTTTCAAACCAGGCTGCTGGAAGCAACCATTATTTTCCCTGTCATTTTTTAACAATGCAAATAAGCAACATGCATTAGGCTCTGGCTGCCAATAGCATTCACTGTGCCCCATGCTGAAATTCTTTCTCTTGACTCTTTCATATTGCTGGACAGCAAACCACAGGAACATCAAATTACAAGAATTCTTACGGTTTGTTTGTATTAGAGTCTTTTGCTCCAGTGGCTTGAGGTCTGCTGTTTTACTCTACAAATTATTCTCAGTTTTCAAGCCTGCTGACTCACTGATTCATACTGAATCATATCCAGTGGTTCCAACTGGTTTTCATCTTTATGCACTACTCCTTTTCCTTTGAGTTAATTTCTCAAGCATTTTATACAAGGAAACCAAAGACTGCTGCATCTGACCATGATCAAGACGTGTTTACCTTACCTGTCTCCATTCTGTTCCTTTCCCTCAGGAAAACAAGTTGATTTGAACACATGATAAACGCTGCATGTCGATTCTGTTACCAGAAAAATGCCACATCCTGCCCCTCCCCTTTTACTTTTATGCCCTATCCCATCAGCTTTGTCAGTCTCATTTTCTTTTGATTTGCCCAAAACAGAAGTAGCTATTAGCACTTCTATGTGGCCTTCTGGACTATTCCTCTTCAGTTCTCATACCATTAAATTGTATTCAGAGAACACTGTGGGGGGATTGGTTATTTACAGGAACAGCATCTCTAGCAACAGCTTCAGCCAAACGTGGTGCTGGCTGGAACCTCACAAGACGTTTTGCAGAGTGTCGTTACCTGGGCACACATTTCCTGAGTCTCTCCACTTGTCCTTCCCCAATAAATCCTGCCAAATTGCCAAACTGTGGAGTTAGAGTGTGAAATCTGTTTTTTGGAATTTCAGAGTGAAAGTGACAATAGGGTAAAAAACACATTTCCCAAGGTTTCACAGCCTCAGACCTCATAGGATCATCGTTAGAAAGCACTGGAACAGGCTGCCCAAGGAGGTTGTGGAGTCCCCTTCTTTGGAGGTTTTCAAGACCCACCTGGATGCAGTCCTGAGTAACATGCTCTAACATGCTCTAGGCAATCCTGCTTCAGCAGGGGAGCTGGACTAGATTTCACTCTAAAAATTCAGTGAAATTCACTGAAAATTCAATGAAAGGCCCTCCATGTTCTGTGCTTTCTTCTCTTTCTCTACATGAGAGCAGGAGCAAAATTGTGTGACACACAAAAACACACCCCATTGTTGATGCTGGCTTTTAAGGACATCTTTCACTGTGAACTGCTCAGTGCTCTTGTGAGACCACCTTTTATATCCTGACAATGAGTTCAGCTAGGAGTTCTGAAGAACCTAATTTGAAGCAAGTGATGAGCAAAGTTTGAGCAAGTGACTTCAACCAAGTTTGTCTAGAGATGAGAAGATCAGAATTTTTTCTTCCTTTCTCAGAATGGAGAGAAAAAGAAGTTGCCATTTCTGAGATTTGTAAGCAGCCTACTTCAGAAAAAAAAAAAAAAAGAATCTCTCCCAAGGTACATATTTGCTTTTCCAGGGTGTTACAGTTTTCCTCTAGCCAACATTAGCCTGATTACACCAAACTCAGTATTTACAAAACCACTTGTCTCCCTAATGTAATGTTTTACATCACCAGCTCTCATTTCAACACTATTTAACAAAATCATGGTAAAAGTGCATTATTACTGTATCAACTACAATCAGTAATAGAAGAAACAGGGACAGAATTCATATAGAGCTGAATGGGAACATACCACTTTGGATGCGTGAAACTGAATCATCCTTTTTCCTATCTGCCACTGCATGAAGATCCAAAAGTTTCCAGCACAGTAGTTTTTTTACATGTTTTTTATATGACAAAAATTCCTTGCACACATGCCTGCACAGAGAGAGGAAAAACACAGAGAGGATTACAGAAATATCTGTTTGGCAGGAATTCTTTAGTCCAACTTCCTGCTAAAGACAGGACTACTAGCAACAATAACCCAGGTGAGACATAATCCAAAAATCTCCAGCAATGGATTTGTGACATGTTCCAGAACTGCACTGCATTCCTCCTCAAAGAGTAATTCTGAATATCTAAGAAGAACCAAGCTGTAATTTGTTGTCCCTGCCCTTAATTTCCTCATCTGCCACTATCATGTTTAGTTTTATCATCTTTACCTAAGAAGGGAGCTATCAGATGAGTCCTTAGTGTCCTACTACATTAAACAAATCTGTCTCCCTCAAATTCTTCAGAGAAATGTGCTTTAAACCTCTATCTAACACCTCTCTGCTTTTTTCACCCCATTCCCCTGGAAATGAAGACCCTAAGCCGGACAATGATCCAGCTGGGCCTCCCCAGCACAAGCAGCAAGAGCAGACATAAGGAATATGAGTTTTCACTCCCACAGTCCCCCAATGGTAAAGGACTGTGGTCACATTACAGAACCACTGGAGGGGATGAGAAGCTTTGAACCCTCTCCCTTGCCTCAGAGGTGCATTGATAGACCTTATTTCCACAAATGTTGATTTGACCAAAGACATAACATTACAATTAGTTAACTATTTTAGACATCATTGATCCCCTTTTGTTCTTCAATTTCCTTCAGAGATACCACTTCATGAATTATTTTACCCTTCTAGCACAGAAATCCATTCCCAGGGAATTAAGGGAAACAAATTACTGTCTGCTATGATGTTGCAATGCTTAACCACAGGATTCAGCATCAAGAAGTAAAGAAAAATTATTGGAACATCAGGGCTTAACTAAACATTTCAGTATTTAGCAAGGCATCCTCCGAACCAAGAAGGAAACAGGCAGCCATGTCTAGTGTGCTCATACATGGTAGCTGTAAGATATAATTTGAACAGTATTTTAGGACCTTGAATTTTAGTAACATTATACTTTTAGCATAGGTGCTGTGATACTAAAATGAAGCGCTTCCAAAACATAGGTTTTTTTGTGAGTCATTTGCTATTGTTCAAGCATATGCTAATACAGAGCTCATGCTTTGCATGGATCTTCATTATGGTTCACGACATTTTTTTGACTGACCAGATCTTCATCAGTTCCTTTGGCAACCATTTTCAGTGAGAAACAGAAATGCTGACCCACAGACCAGCTGTTATCTTTTCCCATTGAGCAGAACAGGAGGAAGCCTGAAATACTGAAGGATTTGTTGACAAAACTTGGATTTGTCAAAATAGGAGGTTAAATTAATTGACATTTACAAGCTGTGAAGTTCCTAGTTTGAAAGAAAATGCAAATGCAGAAACCACATATGAAATACATCAGATAAAAATTCCATCCCCACTACTGTCCTTTCCATTCATCACCAAGTTTATCACCTTTTTGATATTTAACCATCCATAATGTTCGTACAGGCTAGAGATCATTAACCAGCAGCCACCGTGTTTCAGATCTGCTGAGCAGATGAGACTTCCCAGGAGGAGTCACCAGCCCTGCAGCACTGACACCCTCCCACGAGACACAGTCCCCTTCTTGCAGCCTGACTTCATGGTGTAGAAGTGATTTCTAATATCCCCTCCCTTTTTATCATGAAAACACACAGTCCTTGAGGGCTGGCCAGCCCTTGCCTTCTCTGACACCATGCCACAGACAGGCTGGCACCCTGCCACCAGAGACCTGAGGCAGAGCAAACATTGTAGTCACACTCCATGCCAAATTATTTCCTATGTTGTCTATTCAACTACAGCAAGAGACGGGGTTAAAATGTCACTCACAATCAGGTCTCAGATCAGGCTTTCCTGTACTGTCACAGCTCACTTTCCTTCTCGGAGGTTGTGTCCCACAGCAGCAGAGTCCCAGGGCTCTACCTGCAGCCTTAGTTCCACACCCTGACCTGGCACACTGGCTGCTCTTCTCTTCCTGCCCAGGCTCCTGCAGAGGAAAACCAACACCTTATGCAGCAGAAAGCCCATCTAGTTTTGTTCTACCATTTGCCGTTGTCTAAAACAAATACAAAAAACTCCTATAGTCTCCCCTTTCTGATTTTCAAGCACCATGTCCCCTCTCAAGCCGAGTTAAACATAGCAGCCCAGCTCCACCACCTACCAACATGATCATCCATGTCACAATTCAAGCCAAAAGCTACTGCCTTAGGGTTTCTGTTTTTCTGTCTGACCTTCCTAAAGTTCCAAAGAAGCTTTGAGATACAACAGTTGCAGAGATACACAGGGAAAAGGGCTGTTCTCTACTCCTGTCCTTCTAGATAGGGATGTCAAAGGGCATTTTTGGTATCTTCCTTCTTCAAAGAAGTCAGAGTCACTTCCCTTCCTTCTAGGCAGTCCTGTGGCTCCCTCCCAGTTGGACCTAATAGGACTAAGTCACTTGGTGCATGTCTGCTGAAGGGACAGCTGCTGATCTATGCCTGACTGCATGGGGCTCGCTCCTCCTTCACAGCCAGCCGGCCTGTGAGGTCCCAGGAGCACCAGGTCTAGCACACCTGGTGTTGCTGGTGAAGCTAACAACAAGTGTTTTGTTTATGATGACAGGTACATATAAACAACAGTGCATTAACTCAAACCAGTCTTAAGTAGCACAGGCACATCCCTCACCATTATATGACCAGATTTTTGATGTCTAGAGTGGGAAGTAATTAGGTAACCAATTAAACCTCTCAAAACAGAGTGTTTCCAATTAGAATAATTAAAAAAAAAAAGCCAAACATACTTAATAAATAACAGCAATCCTTCTATAGGAGTCATCACTGAAATTGGTTTGCTGTCCTGACTTCGGTGGAAGACAGAGACTGGTATTTCTCCCACCCTGTTTCCAGCAGAGATGTGGCTTACACTGGCAAGAGGGTTACTTAAGCCAATTCCCAAGAGGAACAAATTACGTAGTAAGAATGATTGTTTCCATAGGCATAACTCTGCATTATTTGCCATCAGAACAATACTCACCAGAAGCAAAGTTTTAAGCACAAAAGTAATTCCAGTGTCCACCCATTTCATCACTATCTAGATGATGCTGGAAGTGAATCAGATTTCATCGTGTCAGCAAGCTGCAAACTCCTACCAAATCCACCAGATTTTCCAAATCTGATCCATCTTTCTTCGGTGTTCCCAAGAAATAGAGTTAATTCATTACAGCTCTATAATCACCATTACCTACACAGCCTTTACATGCCATCACTGGTAGTCACTGGTTGGCTCTAAGCAGTCAAAGAGCAGGTGCTAGAGGCAACCCTGAGAGCCTGAGGTTTCTGAACATGGTTTGGGGTGAGCAGATGATGGAGCAACTAGTGAGATCATTGCTTTCCTGCCCTTAACAAAGCAGCAGTTGAACCATCTTAATTTACTATGAGGTCTCTTACAGTAAAACCAATCACCAATTTTGGCTTGCCTCAAAATACTGTACTGCAAATTGCAAATGAGAACTTGCAACTCTGCTGCCTGTACATTACGGTTGAGCTGATTCTTTGAGGTTATAATCTCATCAGGCTCTACAAGTGTTGTGGTTTTGACCAGATTGACCGACCAGAACGACAGATGGTCCCCCTCCCCTCTCTAAGAAAAAGAGAGGAGAAGAAGAGATAAAAGAGATTTATGAGTTTAGAAAAAAACCCTAAACTACTTTAATGCAAATATGAATAAATAATGAAATAATATATAATAAGAAAAGAGAAAAAAAAAAAGAAAAAAATTATATAGTATATACAAAATTGTATCAAGCTCCCGGGATGATAATCACATCACCTGCAGGTACAGGGAAAGTCCCAGGCTGGACTCGGTGACGGTCAGGAGCTGGATTCTGGACCTGGAGTCAGGAACACTCAGATTGGGACAAAAGTCAAATTAACAGACAGGGTCATCCTCAGATGCTGGACATTGAAGGAAGAGAGTTGACCCTTTGATCCCTCAGCTTTTATACTGAGCATCATGCAGATGGGATGGAATCCATGTTGGCCATGGGCCACCTGTGCTGTCCTCTCCTCCCTAGAGGTGTGACTCCTCTACGCTTTTCTGCTTCCAACTCTCCAATGGGGCATATAACAAATTTACCTGACCTTGGTTGTTATAGCAATAAGTATAAGCAGGGGTCTCTCTATATACCATTCTTCACCATAATCAGATCTTACCACTCTGACAGTGAAGAGTTTCTGAAAATATGCTGTTAATTTCAGAGTTTAGTTAGAAAAGGCCTAGATAAAAAGATAAAATTTCTGAACAGAAAGTTCTATTTCCAGTTCCTCTATAACCAGGACAGCAAGGCAGCTTCACACAGTAATCAGAGCACTAACAGAGCATTTTATAAATCAAATACAGTTTGTTTGACATAATATATAAGCAAAACTTGCAACAGTTCCTGACATTTGTCACTAACCTACTTAACCCATTTTCATCCATGACCTTGGATTCATTTTCTGGAATTGAGGTTACTGTGCTTCCTTTAAATGGTACTTTTCTCTAAAGTGTTAATCTTTCCTTCTTTTAGATTTTTTTTTATTATAAACTTACTATATTATTTCTCACTTTCCACACCTTTTTTCCTAGTCGTGATGATTTCAGGGTTCTTTAAACATAATAAAATTCAGGAATTAAGGAGACCTTCTGAAGGTGGTTCCAGTGGATACATTCAATCCACTGTATACTCTCTGCTTCATCAGACCCAACTATGTATGACCTTGGAAGTGTTCAAGACTGGACTGGACTGGACTGGACCCTTGAGAGACCTGGTCTGATCTCACAGCTGACTGTACCTTGAGCAGAATGTTGGACTAAAGATCTCTTGAGATCTTCTACAACCTCAATTATTCTGTGATTTTATGTCTTTTTTGTCATGATCGTTTCCAGGACATATGTGTGTCTTTACTCGTGCATTAAGCAACATAACTAACAGCTGTCACATATTGTTTTTTTCTTCTCTCTCCCCAGGGAAGAAGTAGAGGAGGGTCTAGTATTGGTAGAGTGTTTTGTATCTGTTTGTTTGTTTATTTAGCATGCATGTTGCTATGTCTTTACAACAGAAAATGCAAGGTCGGAGTAATATTTCATGGAATCAGAATTGGAAGCTTAATGAATATAATGATCTTCAGGAATACTGCGAGTTCCTGAGACTCACAGGTAAGACCTTACCTCTTACTTTGTGGTACAGGAGCACATCTGGATGTGGTTTTCTTTATGAATTTGTCTCAGGTTTAGGAAAGCTTTTATTATGAGCACCAAGATCTTAAACCTGATTCAGAATTCAAAGAGAACTGGTTTGAAGAATAAGGCTATGTCAAACATGCTCATGGTAATGAGTTGCTGGGGAGAGCACTATTGTGTTCTGAAGATGTCTCAGCACTGATAGTTCCACATATACAGCCAAGATTATCCAGGATGAGAGAAGAAAACATTCCAAAAATTGTACATTGGACAGTATATAGCAATTTGAAATACTTCACTCAGATGAAGAAAGAAAGAGGGACTGTCTATGCATTGCCTAAAAGTACCTCATAAGGGCTTTTTCTATCTACCATCCCAATCACTTACTGGCTCACAGAGAGCTTCACAAAGCTGTTTTTGCTAATCTCGTATAGTATTATGACTGTCTGAAACTTCCCTTTCTAATTAAATATTGATTTTATCTCCTTACATGCTTGCTAAACTTCATTCACAGAGTCTGAAATTTCCCATATCTATGATAAATATTTTAGCAAAATTTCACTCATGATACATTTATGAGATAAGGAAAGATATGCTTGGTCCTTGTTAAAAATATGGGCAGCTCTTCTGTGAGAAAGCCTTGCAACTTTATTCTTAGAGAGACTGATAAGGAAGTTGTTAGCCTTTATTCAAGGGCTTGTTTGATTCTGTAAAAAACCTGCATATTTGAGAAAATTATAAACCTTTGTAGAATCTCAATTCATATACACCCAGTGATTACTATGAGTAGTATTGACTCTCAGAACATGCTGCAGGGAAGGGATGCCATCCAGAGGTACCTGGACAGGCTTGACAGGTGGGCTCATGTAAATCACATGAAGTTGAACCGAGCCAAGTGCAAGGTCCTGCACCTGGGACATGGCAATCTGGCAATCCCAAGCACAAACACAGGTTGGGCAGAGAATGGCTAGAAAACAGGCCTGAGGAGAAGGACTTGGGGGTATTGGTGGAGGAGAAGCTTAACAAGTGCTGGCAATTTGCACTGGCAGCCCAGAAAGCCAGCAGCATCCTGGGCTGCATCAAGAGAAGTGTGGCCAGCAGGTCACAGGAGGTGATTCTACCCTTTTAATCTGTGCTTGTGAGACCCCACCTGGAATACTGTGTTCAGGTTTGGAGTCCTCAGCCCAGGAAGGACATGTATCTCTCTTGGAACGGGTCCAGTGGAGGGCCATGAAGATGATCAGAGGGATGGAGCACCAGCCTTTCAATATCTGAGGTGAGCCTATAGGGGAGCCAGAGAGGGACTCTTTGTCAGGAATTGTAATGACAGGACAAGGGGCAAAGGTTTTAAATTGGAAGAGGGGAGATTTAGAATAGATACTAGAAAGAAATTCTTTGCAGTGAGTGTGGCAAGTTGTGGATGCCCCATCCCTGGAAGTGTTCAAGTCCAGTCTTTGAGCAGTCTGTTCTAGTAGGAGGTGTCCCTGCCCTTGGCAGGAGGGTTTGAACTTGATGATCTTTAAGGTTCCTTCCAACCCAAACCATTCTATGATTCTATATTCTATGCGTTCACCACCACCAAAGGTCAGGAATGCAAGACTCCTCCCGGCTTCTTTGGGCAAAAAAAAAGTAAGTTTCTTCCATGCACACTACGTTCTCTCTTCTAGAAGAATGGATGAAGAGGCTGAGTCAATGACAAAGGATCATTTAAAGGAGCTAAAATGCCAACAAAAAACACTGCAGAACTGAAAAGGAGGTTCTGGGGATACCTAATAGCAGCCTTCCCGTACCTGAGGGGGGCTACAGGAAGGCTGGAGACAGTGTTCACAAAGGCCGGCAATGACTGAACAAGGGCCAATTGGTTTAAACTGGAGAAGAGCAGATTTAGATGAGACATTAGGAACAAGTTCTTTACTATGAGGGTGATGGAGCACTGGAACAGGTTGCCCAGGGAGGTGGTTGAGGCCCCTTCCCTGGAGCCATTCAAGGTGAGGCTCAACGAGGCCCCGGGGCAACCTGGTCTAGTTGGAGGTGTCCCTGTGACTGCAGAAGAGTCAGACTAAATGACCTTTGGATGTCCCTTCTGGCCCAGATGATTCTATTCTATGATTCTATGAACTCTTGTTTTTACAGAGAGAGGGAAAGAGGGAATGGGAGACACGTAACTTGGATGAAGCTCAGAAAAACATGACATGTAATTCTTGATCCCAGATGACTCATTTTGCATTTGGCTTTGTAAGAAAAATGTCTTCATTGTCAAGCAATCATTGTTATATACTATTTGCCTAACCTTATAAAATATCTGCAAAAAATTTGGATGGTGGTTTTATGGTTACTTTCAAATCTTTGGTGAAAATATTGAACATGACTGAATTCACATCAATCTGGAGAGAACCCTATCAGAAATAATTTGGTCACGTAAGGTATCCAAACTGATACCTACTTACCTACTTCTAGAGATGGTCAGTTTGTCAATTGTTGATTAATTTACTGTGTGCTTGATTAATACTCAACAGGATTATTTTTTCTAATATAATATATTAAATAAATCCGTATCTGCACCAGGAGAAAAATAGAAGCTCCATAGGAAACCTTAATTCTGGCCATCCCTATTATTTCTTCATCATTCCCCAATAATTCTTCATTCTTATTATTGCTATTTACCATGTCTTATTAAGCAACAATAGGGAAGTTATTATCTTTGGCTCATTTCCTTTCAATAGAGAGACAAACATTAAAATCCTGTGTTTGCCATTTTTTTCTGTTGGTCTTTCAATAGACACAGAGGAACAAAATCAGTCAGGTCAGATTTTTAGCACTCTTTTACAACTACAACTATCAGAAGTATGTGCTATTGCCAGTCTTGATAAAAAGGCCATGAAATGTTTGTTAAATTTAATTTGCTGTTGACAAAAACAATGCCCTTTGTTTACTGACCAATTAACTGCTATAAATCCAAGCTGAAACATTTCCTTATTTTGCCATGATTGTGACCAGCAGATTCAAAAGACTCTGAAAAGTGTTCTGGGACTAGCATGGGCCAAATAACCCTGCAAACACCCTCAATTAGCCTTATGAAGCCACTGGATCAAGAAAAACAAGGAAAACCAAGGATTTCCCATTTTTCATGTAACCTGAGAAATTCTCTCTTGTTTCTCTATAGAGCACCTTCAAATTAAACACTACTAACATTTTAAAGATGAAAGAGATGAAGGAAGTGTCATTTAAAAAAAAATGTCTTGGGGTTCAGGAAATGCTAGGCAAGTTACAGAAAAACAGACAGAAGAAATGAAGGAACAGCTGTAACCGAAGATTAGTAAAGACAATGGAGAGGTATAAAATGAGGAGCAGGCATCCAGGAGGTCAGAAGAAAATTCAAGAGCAGCTTGTTCTGGTGCTCAGTTTAGAAAACTCCATGAATTCAGGACAGAGATGAGGGGACTATGCCTACTGGGTCTTCTGTACTCTTTAAAGTTAACAAAACTGGCATTGGTAGGAATGATAGCAAATGGCAGGTATAGTGAGTGAAAATGTGAATTCAGCAGAGGTAAAAAAAAATTTAAATCAAAGGACAGAGGACGTTGCTCTGTGAGGACAGCAGACAGAGAACAAGCAGATGTGATTAGGAATGTCCTTGGTTAGGAATGTCCTTGCAAGCACTTGGAATGCTTTAATTATTCCCCAACAGACCAGAACAACTGTGCTTTGCTTTTTAGTTAAAGTTCTCATTTTGAGCTCTGCTACATTGATACACATCATGGCAGTAGTCATATTCCATGCACACAAGCAATAACACATGATTTAGGTATATTTTGTTTCTCTCCATGGCTGGATCCCACTCATTCACTGTTTATTAAAATTTTATTTCTATCATTGTTCCATAGTGATTTTCACAACGGCCATTATAAAGATGTAAAGGCGTGTAAAACAGCCAGCTTTCAATTATTTGTGTAATGAACTGTTGCAGCAGCCATTATCCAGTAACATGAAATACTAGAAGAAAATGAAGTACAGCCATTCTAGGACTCACTGCCACTGGCTAGGCTAGGGTATGAACTGCTAGCACCCTTTGACTGAGAATCATTTTTATCTCCATTTAATGTTATATCATAGACTATCAAATCATACTGACATTTCTATGTATGAATGAAAAGGTACTTTTCCTTGAATTGCCTTGAGTTCTTTCCACACTTAAAAATTCCTAATCTCATTGAAGCCACATGTAAAATTTAAAATGTACCTACCTAAATATAATTTATTTTTTAATCTTGAATCACACTTGAAATTATAAAATGCATGATTTCTATGGAAATTTTGCAATATTTTTGATAATTATGTAATTTTATAGAACTCCATAACACAGAACAAGAGATTTTTTACGTCACAACAAACATTGCAATTTCTCCCAAGCTTATGGGTAAAACATGTCATGTATTATTATCTGAAACACCATCTGTGAAAGCAATGAGAATACACTGACTTATTGAGAAATAATATACATAAATATTGTTTCCCACTGGAAAAAAGAAACACAGATGTGATTCTTCCTTGGACAAAGGTAAAAACAAGAGGAAACTTTCCACTGTGGTGTTGTTACTATGGCTCCTTGTTGTGATGCTGTAAATTGTGTTAGAGTGAATAGTAGACAAATGGGTATGGAAGATGAATGTCAGCTCCATATTTCAGGTTGTGCTGTGCATTTATATGCCAATTTCATACTTTACAAAAGCCATTTTAAACAGGACTTTCATAATACTGTGAACAGAAGCCAAAAATGGGTGGAACAGGAACAAAACTGAAAATAGTGGTGTTATTAAGGTTACTTGCATCAGGAAATACAGGTTAAATATTGAAAGAGTAGGCATAATATGAGCAATCTTGTTAATGTGATTCTATGGAAAATGTTGTCAAATGACACAGTCCTATATTCTATCTTGCTTTAACTGTAGATCACACTTCTGAAAAGACACAAATAGTCAACAAACAAAAGTTTTCTTCTTATTGGCACACTTAACAGTCACGTTTTAGGTTTAGTTCAGTAATTACTTAACAGAGACTACAGAGAAATAGGACATCTGGACCAAATATTCTTTTGAAATATTTATGGTTTGGTCTTTCAGAACACAGAGTGATATTTTAGTTGCATTCAAAGACAAAAGATGATTTTAATATTATTACAATGACAGCAGTATGTTAGCATAGTCACATTTATATTGCTTTTAACTCCGACATTAAGATAGCTTTTATTTCACCATCTACTTAGAAAGCACAGCTAAAAATATATTGGACAGTTTGTCTCTCCTCTGATCATCTTGTAAATTGCTTTTATACAAACACACACACCTGCACACAAGCTTCTTATCTGGGCAGTTATCACACCTTGATCAAATGTCACAGTAGTGTAAAATGCATCTCTTGGTGATCATCAGAAATATTGTTGGTTTCTTCAGCTTATACTCACATTATCTGCTCTTGAATCTGCTTGTTTCTGAATGGGACTGGTACCATTTATTCCAAAGTTGGATCTCAGTGTGTAAACTCTTGAAGACCCATGGTAGTTAAAAATGGTAAGAAATATCGATAACAAAAATATAAATAAACATGTATATTCTGCATTTTTCCGACCACCATCATCTCAAAGTAATTAGACTGCAGGCAGAATGGCCTATCTCTTCAACTGAGGAGCTAGAAGGTTTGTTCATGCAAAGGAAAAAACATCTCATCCTTTCTCCTTTCTTATACTGAATAGAAACAAGATACCAAGATATATTCAAACAGTAACCCTCACTTTAAAGATAGATATTCAGTTATATATCTGATTGGAAAAAGAGTTCAACCTGAAAAAAAGCAGAAATTTCATTTCAAATCTAGCAGTGCTGCAAGATTGTGGAAAGTGCAATAGAATGAAAAATATACATGCATAAAGCACAACAATCTTTCCTCCCCTGACAACCATGGGCCATTACACAGAGTTAAATGACAGGTATTGGTTTGACTAAATGACAATTCCTTTGTGATCTAGTGATTATTACAATCTATTTCAAACTCATTCAGTGTAACTGTTAACATGTGGAAATAATTTTGAGGTTTTTAAGAGTCAGTATGCTCACGAGTTCCAGCTGAGAGAGTTACTATCACAATAAAGCCTTTTGTGGAAAATAAAAATAAAGTGATTGCACAATTTATCATTACAAATATTTACTTTATTTTATATTACAGAGAAGATCATAGACATTTTCCTGAAACTCAAAATACTTAGTTTGGTCTGCTGATAACTTTATTAAAATCATAGTACAATTACGTAGCCAAAGAACACTGCAAATACCAGCATTGGTTACATGTAAACTGCCATGTTGGATAAATATCTCTTCCTAACTCTTTCATCTATTGCAAATATCCCAAAATCCCAAGCAAGATTGTCTAAAGTCATGATCTATATACTTTTTTTAATGTGGAAGTTTATCCCTTTTAAGCATTTGTGTTGCCATATGTTAGATATGGCAATGGTTTTCAAAGTTTTGCTTTGCAAACATAACATCTTAAAATCGATTTTTTGGGGTTTTTTTGGACAAAAATCCACTTCCTAAGGCCAAGATTCAGGCATATGATCTCAGACTTTAAAATGCACTAGTTTAAGACTTACTGTAACAAACACAGGTCGAGACCTTTAAGTGAAAATTTGAATTGCATTGGAAATGTACACAGAAGTATTATACTTGTAATGGAAATTTCTGTCCCAAAATATTTAATTTCAAGAGTATATCTTCATCTGATATCCATAGAGATACTAACTCTATGGATGCTCGCTCCTGAATATCAGTGAAACTGTTATAGCTATGCCAGAGACAACGAGCCAAAGAAACGAGCCTGGCTGAGAGGAGCCTGGCTTCTCTCATGGGATTGTTCTGCTAAAATTATTATTCACCAGACTCATAGAAGTCACAGTCAAACTTGGGGTGTGATCATCCTGACCTCTGTAGAACCACCAATTAAAAGACAATGGGACTGTCTCACAGTTTGAAATTGGCTAGAAACACAAAACACTACTGACTTGGGATGTGGGAGAGACCATACTGCAGCCATGCACAGAAAGCAGAGAGGATTTCTGTTTAATCCTTTCCACCAGAATCCTGGACACAAAATGGGACTGGGTATGTGTATGTACTTATCTGAATAAGGCCTCAATATGACCTAAATTTCTGAAGGTAAAGGACACCATATTGATTGTATTCATCCATATCAATTCACAAGTGACACATTTCTATTAGCTCAAGGCCAGGCTCAAGCTGTTTCTTCCATATGGAAAACACGACCTGTCTGAAATTGAGCACTCTTGCTCTGGGTGCTGCTTTGTGCAAAATTCAGTGTACCTGTTCAAGAAGTTAAATGCTTTTCCTGAAGCTTTTTGAAAGGGGATTTATGTCGTCAGTCAATGACAAATAATCCCCTCAGCAGTAAAACACCAGTTGGCTATTAGACTAACAAAAGTAACATTGTTACGTGCCTAATGAGCTGGAAATACATTCACTTTGCACTCCACTTGCAATGCAAACATTAAACAGCCCTCCAGACCTATACTTTTAGACAGACATTTATCAAAATAAACCTTAACCAGAGATTAAACACAATTTATCTCAGCCTTATTAGATACTGTCTTTTTTTCTTATTTGTATTGTTCTTTAGCTCCTAGACAAAACAATATAAGCTCTAAGATAACGGGCAAATAAGTGGTAAGTGGATTTAACAATAATAGGAAGTACCTGGAGAAAGGGAAAACACTGTGTAACTCAGACATTATTTAATGAAACTAAAAGCCATGTAATCCACTTGAACCAAAGCTTACAACACAGATGGGTTTTTAAAAAGGAAGAGAAAATGTGAAACACTGTGTTGAGGCAGTTATGACACCACTGTGGAAGCAAAAAAGTGTTGGCACGTCAGGGAATAAATAGAGATGATTCAGTGACTTGTCATGTCACCATGAATAAGCTGGTTAAAACCCCTGAAGTTATCAGAAGTTTTCCAGGTGTGATGCTCATCAGCTATTGCTCAAGTAATCGGAGATTAGTAGCACAGTGTGCTGAAATACTGTTTTCCATCTCATCAAATATTATATTCACCTTCCTGAAGTTCATTTGCCCCCACCGTCTGTTCTTATGTAAGCAGACAATGCTTGCTCAGCCATCTCATTGCGAGGGTTTCCACTGACTATTTCTATTTCCTAGTTTAGATAATCTGATTTGTCACCCCCACTGTCACTCATTCAACAGCACTAATTCCACAAGGATTATAACAACTTTAAGCTTTAAAAGCCATAACTGCCTGGTGTCCTTTATCCACATACCTCAAAATAGTGTTTTCTATATTCCTATAGTATTAATAGGTTCAATTCAGTGGCATGTCACACAGTGTGTGATCACAATTTGGGGAATGAATCTGGTATCATAGCTGCATGCATCCAGCAACATCAGTTTCGTTTATTGCTAGAGACACTTATGAGAAGTGTTTCAGGAAACCAATCAAATTGCTTTAGATCATTTTGGCTTCTTCAACAGAATAAGATGGCATTACTATGACACACATGTTCAGAGAACTTCTTCAAATCATAGTTGTTGCATATCCTTGAATTGTTTGTACCTGGATGCTTTGAAGCAGAAGTTTCTGCTTGAAGAATTTGGTAATTCAAGCAGAAGGTAACTCAAGAAATTTGGTAATGCTCCCATCCCATCACTTATCAAGTCTCGGTCCTGAAACTACTACTGCAGCAGCAATACTGTACTCAATTACCTACTCAAGTGTCCCAGACTCATAACTAGACCTGTAACAGAACTAATGAAATTCCAGCAGAACTTATAAGTAGGAATCCATATCTCATCAATAATAAAGTCCTAAAATTTGCTTAGTCCCTCACTAACAGTCTAACTTTACCCTGCTGTGGGCAACAGTAATGCTGAAGCTCTGTTTTTGTAGTCCAAGTAAGGCCACCACATATTCACTTGCATTCTGATCATATTGCAGAGCTTCCCAACACAATCAATTTTGCCGGGCATTTTATGTCTCAAGCTGCTTGTTTCATGTCCTGCCAAATCAGATGAACAACTGAAACTGCCCAGGCAGAGAGTTGTTTGTGCAAGACACTGAGCTGGAACCAAGACCTTAAGGCTGGGATTCATCTCACTGATTTGAGATGTCTGCAATACAGATTATGACTTCTGAGATAGCTGTCCTCAGCTCCCAGGTGGAGTGATTCAGCTGACCTATTTCTAGACATCTGCTTTAGGGTAAGATGACTTAAGCTCCATAACTGTTATCTATCCCTCTCCACTGAGTATAGAGGAAGCACAAGCTGACTAACCCCGTGGGGGATGTTGACATTATCAGATGTTTTCTCCAGCAAGCATTCTGAACTCAGCTCTTCCACTTACTTACATTCGTTTAATAAAACATGTTATGACAGGACCTATAACATAATTTCTTTTTTACTTCTTTCTAGACCAGGTCACATTTACATTCAAATACTCCTGCACTGAGCACAGTCATTTCTCCCAACCTAAACCAGATCTCCAGAAAAACACCTAGTCTCTCCTATTTGTCCACAGTATTCAGAGTTGGTTTTATTGAGTAATATCTTCCACCACTACCATAGGTTCATTGCTCTTGCTCATCTTCAACTCCATGTCCTAGTGAGTGATTCACATAGTGACAGGTGAAGAAAATGTGAGTACCATCTTCCTTCTATCTCTACTGAGGTAGACTATTTAGCTGCACTGACTCTCTGTCCTAAGAAAAGCTACCTATCACATTTACATCCCATGTTTTAACCAGTGGCTCTTCCATTGCCGGAACAACAGCAATTTATTCATAACATAACTGATTTCTTGTGGAATTCTTGTGGACAAAAGGATGACCATGAGCCAGCAATGTGCCCTGTGGCCAAGAAGGCCAATGGCATCCTGGGGTGCAGCAAGAAGAATATGGTCAGCAGGTGGAGGGAGGTCATCTTGACCCTCTACTCTGCTTTGGTGAGGCCCCATCTGGAGTATTGTGTCCAGTTATGGGCTCCCCATAAGAAAGACAGGAAACTGCTGGAGACGGTACAGTAGAGGGCCACAAAGATGATTAAGGGCCTGGAGCATCTCTCCTAGGAGGAAAGGCTGAGGGACTTGTGTCTCTTTAGTCTTGAAAAGAGAAGACTTAGGGGGGATCTGATCAATGTTTACAAATTGCTTATTCCCGTCCTGCCCAGGGCTTGGATGGGAATACCCTCTGCTGGGTTAAAAACTGGCTGGAGGGCCGGACCCAGAGAGTGGTGGTGAATGGAGTTAAATCCAACTGGCGTCCAGTCACGAGTGGTGTCCCACAGGGCCC
>BJBW01003810.1:0-35228 GCA_004320125.1 Scolopax mira
AAGTTCCATCTAAACATGAGGAGGAACTTCTTTACTGTGGGACTGGAACAGGCTGCCCAGGGAGGTGGTGGAGTCTCCTTCTCTGGAGACATTCAAAACCCGCCTGGACAAGTTCCTGTGCAACCTGCTCTGGGTAGACCCGCTCTGGCAGGGAGGCTGACTTAGATGATCTCCAGAGGTCCCTTTCAACCCCATATGATTCTATGAAAAAGGCTTCTGGTAATAATGTCTCATTGTCAGCATTAAGTCACGATAGAGGCCTTGCCCTTACAAATGTACCTACAGAGGCAGGGCTCTGGGCCTGCGCAAAACTTGGAAGATGAGGACAAAGGCAAAGAGTTTTTCTTACCCTTCCCCCAAATTTCAAAGCAATAAAGAGGCAACAAAGATAATAAACCCAATGGTCCCCGAGGAACCTGCTGCCCATAAAGTGGTATGAAGCCCAAATACATACAGGGATTTCCAAATTAGACACCTGCTTAAAACAAATATATCATACCTCTTAGACATACAGCCCTGGGATGAGACCCTTAGCTCACAGACTGCTGGAAGCAGGGGAGGTCCCCATGTGGAGAACTGTTCCTCCATTTTGCGTCTCACGGGTTGGGGTTTTTTTTGCCAGCATTTCTGGCAACTGAGAGCACTAGAGCATTGGGACATAGATGGATATTTATATACTTCAGTGGATAACCACCTATTACTGCTGACTGGATACAAAACGGACTAGCAAAACCATTCACCCCAGACTACACACCAGTTTACTTCATAAGAGACTACAGAAGATACTTCAGAGCCACGTGTTAAGGTACACACGTTTTAAACTCCAGGTAAGCATCTTCTACAGAAGTACGAAACTGCTATTCATACCCAATACAGTTCAAATGAACTGAATAAGCCTTTTCCCCTGATGCATTTTAATCACATTCTCCGTATTTTAGTGTCAAAATGAAAACCTTTCCTTATGTGCTGAGAAGCCCATTTGTAATTAATTACTTCTCACTGTTTTTATACTGGTCTTTCGACTTACAATTTTACAGTTCTAAAGAATAAAATACATCCTCTTTAATTAAAAAGAAAATATTCAAAGCCTTTTTACTGAAGTAGTAATACATTAATTTTGTGACAATATGGACTATAATGGGGTTCAATAAAATTGCAAGCGCAGGTAGAGCAAACACGTGACAATCCTGTAAGAAGGAAATTAAGCAAAAACCATGTGGTAGAAAAAAAAAAAGCACAACAACATAGCACAACAAAATAGTTACTGCCACACATTAAGATTCTACAGTAACCTCAAATACAGTAACCACATGGGAACCCATCATCAAAACGATCAGTTCTTTTGTCTTCCATCTAAGGGTAACTACAATATAATTAGAAAAAATCTTGCAAGTTCTATTGAGAAGGAATTCAAGTAATCCCCTTGTCCCTCCTGCTGCTGGATTCAGTAGTATTTTCAAGAGAGGGAAGTTAAGAGGGAGACACAATTACTTTGAAAACCATCACGTTTTCTTAAAATGACAAACAGTGGACCCAGCGGAATTTTTCTGTCCTTTTTCCACAAGATTCCAGATGTAAAAGCAGCACCAAAAATCTCCAGACACTTGAGCTGGCCCAGCCTCTGAATGCATTGCTTTAGGAAAAGATGTCTGCTGGTGCAAGCGGCAGCTCTGGAGCTATGTGCCTTAAGATCTCAGTGGCTGCAGAAGAGTAGTGTCCCAGTGATAGATCAGAAAGGGAAGCTCTGCTCAATGTACCAAACTTTTAGTAAACATAGGTTCAAGTTTGTACCCTAGAGCAGACTTACTTTGACCCACCTCCACTTTGGATCAACTTTAATCCACAAAGTAGGCAACTGTGTCCAAAAGGCAACTCACCAACTGTCCTCCAGGGATTGAATCTTCTTCCCCAGGCATCTTGGACTTATTTGCCTCAATGATATGCATCCCACACTGGAACCCACCAGAATTTTTAGGTAAGGGATTTCTTTTTCCTGCAGGAACTTGGGTGTTCACTTGCTTTTCTACACAATACTTAACAAACAGAAACCATATAAAGGTGAAAAAGCTCTATGGTCTGCAATGCAGAGAACTGCCTTTCATTGTGGAATTAGAGAATGACTCCGTGCTACTGCCTTCTAGAAGCAGGGAAAGTTTTTGTCCAAAACATTACCTATAGAAGTTGTTAAGAACACAACCAGCTCTCTCATCCAAAAGGATGTTTTTTACTGGCTAGAAGCACAGTTGCTTTTCAGGATATGACTACATGTAGATGTCAACTACTTGTTTCTCTGTCTAGCAGACCTGTTCCTCAAGCATAACTGTACTTGTGACCATGACAAAGGGAAAAGTGATTTTCCTCCTCCATAAGTCCTGTTAGTTTTACAGAGCCAACATGACAGCAGGCAAGCCAGGTTTGCGATCACTCTTATAACAAGGGGAACTGGTTGCTAAGCTGTATTTTGTCACACCTGCACAACCCCAGTGAAAAAGCAGGTATAAACAGAAGCTGTAATTTGCCCTGCTGTTGCTGATACATGGGAAGGCAAAAAACCCAGCTTGAGCCAGAACCCCAGTTGAATGCACAAGTCTGCCAGGTAGAAAAACAAAAACATCTTTTTACTACCAAACTGTGTGTATTTGATCTGAAAATCACTAAAGCGCAATAAATATGGAACCCTACAAAGAAAAAATTTTATAGTCAATTTTCAGAGAAGAGCTGCAATTTCTGTAATGAACATGCACTAAACTCTCAATAAAAAAGTTAATTAAGAAAATGAGTTGCTCTTTAAATTCAAAATAAGTATTTTACTGCTGAAAAATACAGTATATACAGTAAACATGGTCTGGCAGGAAAGGTTTGTTGTGGAGCTCTATTGGTATAGATAATGGAGTTCTGTTCCAGTACAACTTAAATTCAGACAATCTACACAGAGAAATAAGATATTGGGGGGGGGAGAGGGGGAAAGGGGGGAGAAAGGAAAATGAGGCAGTACACAAAACACCACAAGATCATATAAAAACAGAACACAGACGTGCAGAAATGGCACAAAACCCACAGGAAGAAAAGAGGTCAGATATTTGCTACTAAAATGAATAGCTATAGTGTATTCTTTCCACAATCTCATATTGCAGCAAGTTCCAGTGGAAGCAGAGTACCACAGAGTGTCTTCCATCAGTCATTCAGGAAAAAAAAAAAGTCTATAAAGGACAGAATGTTTCCTTTTTTGGTCACACAGATTAAGAGGGAGATTTTGAAACCACGTTCAAACATTCCTGTATCAACAGCTTCCAATTTTCTCTTTAAGTCAAACAAGAAAGAAATAACGACAGTGCCCTGAAGCAGGAGGCAGTAAATAAGGATATCGCAGAGGTGACAAAGGAAAATACTGAAGAAAGTTCAGAGAAAAACATATGTGTATGGCATGACACAGACACAGCCTATATGGAAGGAAAGCTACAGATTAAAAGCCTGTTAGTCACAAGCAGAGAAACATAAAAGGAGACAGAAATCAAAGAAAAAGGTCTACTTGTATCATTAAGCAAGGAGAAATACAGAGTAAACCTCTAAAAATGAAAAAAACCCTAACCTTTACAGTGGCTCATGGTTATAAAAAAGAAAGTATAAGTTTTGCCAAAGCAAACAGGAAAAAGCTAGTGCAGTACTGCAGGCTCAATGCCCAAAGAAATGTTAAGTTCATATTCTAAACAGGAGGCCTCAATACTTTCACCGTGAGCACTACACTTCCTTGCTAGCCCCAGTGCAGCAGGAAAAAGATTTGTTTTGTGGGCATTCAGCTTTGCTTTTCCCACACCAAGCCAAGAACTGGAAAGCAGGCCCTAGCCCGTGACTGAAGCTCCTCAGGAGCAGAAAACTTCCTGGGAGCTGACTGAGAAACCCCTCACCCCTGGGAAATCACTGCTTATCATAGAATCATAGAATATCTGGGCCGTAAGGGACCTTCAAAGGTCATCTAGTCCGACCCCCCTGCAGTCACAGGGACACCTCCAACTAGACCAGGTTGCCCAGGGCCTCATCGAGCCTCACCTTGAATGTCTCCAGGGAAAGGGGCCTATCAAGGATTCCTGAAAATATGGTAGCTTCAATATTTATGTCAGCCTCTTCATCAATACCTCATTCCCAAGCTGGAAAAAAATGTGACCAAGACCTGTAGCCTACTCAACAGCTGAAGGTTAAGTTCCCCTTGAGTATGGTAATGGCAGGGTAGAATCACCAGGGTGGACTGCAGGGCATAAGTATATTGGGAACAAAATTCTGGTCCCAAAACTAAATTTCATTTAGACCTCAGCTAAATCCAAGAGCGGAGACACACTGCTAAACTGGAAACATTAATGTGACCTGTTTTGGGCAAATTATTTCATAAAGCACAAAGTTTCTTTCTTGTTTGCAGGTGGAGAAGAAGGTCTTGTTCAACATCTTTTTCTTTCACAAAGAAGACACCAAGCCCACCAGCTACTCCCTGAGAACTGCTTGCTATTAGGACCCAGTCAACCCACCTGTGGCTAATTTATAGCCTTGACCATGGCACAAAGATAAGAGGGAGTCTCCTTCCTCCAAAAGGAAACTTTGCAGGCAAAAATTTCAGTGCTCGTTTCAGGGCAGAAGAAGAAAAGAATTCTTTCTTCATTTAGCCTCACTCTTGTTCCTTTCTTTATGGTTCTACCCTTCCAACTTTCTTCATCTCTTAGCCTACCATTCTTTTTACGCTAAGCACTTACATGGCTTCCATTTGCTGAAAAGGAATAGGCTTAAATTAAGACCTAAAGATATATTATAGACCTAAGTGAAAAATGCATGGTTTATTCTGGCAAATTAAAACCCAAGAGCCGTTGGTGTTTTACAAGGGAGTATTTCTGCAATTGCCATTCACAAAACGTTCACTGAAATGAGTGTTTACTTATGAACTAATGGGAAAACCTTCTCATCAGTGTGCTCCTGTGTCATGAATCACAGCAGGTCCTGCTGCTCCAGAGCAGTAGTCTGACTCGGCCCACATTGCCAGCCTCGCTCAGCAGCAAGTGATACTGATTGCTTTGGGGAACAAGCCTGGGAGTACATCCTTATGAAACTGCCTTTCCCTATTTAGAAGTTGCAATCCTTACCTGTTGGAAGAGCACGTTCCGTGGTGTTGGTTTCTCACAGAAGTATTTTAGGATGTTTGTGGGAGCCTCTGAATGCCAGGGCTTCTTCAGACTTGTGTTTATTTGAGTTCTTACATATGTATAGTTTCTAAAAGAAATGTCCCTGCAAATGAAGTATGTCTTATGCAAATGTTCACAGAATATCATAAATAACGTAAATTTGAATTGAAAAATTCTAGTGTTTTTGGTATTTCTGCATACTGTTGCTTGTAAATGCAGGCTGTTTGACTCCTCTGCAGAGAGGCAGCCCACAGGTGACGCATCTTTGAAGTCTTCTTTTGAATAACGAAGTAACAGAAAAATCTTAGGCTGTTTCAAACAGGTGAGCTCAGTCTACAGACTGGGTGGACATGAAGCCTTCCCACTAGAATCCTCCCCTCTCACACACGCCTGATCTCAACGGTGGGTGTTATTAATTCTCTTGTCCTCTCACACACCTTCCCTCTCGTTACCCAGATTGTGATTACACTAGACAGTGTCTTGTCTAGTCTATTAAAATGCATAAAAGATCTTCAGCATCCAGAACTGTCAGTCCAGCACACTTCAGCTTCCCCTGACACTAGTGGGACTCTCCTGCATGTAGGGAGTTGAATATCTGAGCAGGAATCTGTGGCATGGATATGAAGACAATATTGCTTTTCAGTCACAGCTGGCATGCAGGCAAGCAGAGGAACAGTTTTCTTCAGTCTTTTCTTTGGGATCCTAAGATGAAGCATCTTTACTCTCTCTTGAAGAAACGCACCATGTGCTGCACCGGAGAAAAAAAAAAAAAGTCAGGAATAATTAAAGAAGACATCTGCTGTCCAAACTTCTGACATAAGCATCTTTGATAAATAATTCATCTTAAAAGTCTTGAGAGGTATGAATGAGATGGCAAACAAGGTGCTTCTCTTCAGTGTGCAGGCCTTCCTGGGTGACCTCCTATGGCACAAGCAGTTTATAATATCCTGGAGGGGGCACAAAGATAAAATAGTTTTAACAATTTTGTCAATGAAGCTGTCAAGTACAGGTGTATGCTACAATCAGGTACTTGCATACTTCACAGCAGACACTATTACGCAATTCATGAAGTACCAGATAGCTTCCCACAATGAATTCAGGGAAGAAAAGGGAAAATATTGGATTCAACTCACCAGCCACAACGGAAAAGCAATGTAACACATTAATAAGAGTTTGCACAGTGTGTGTCCTTCATGCAGGATTGCGGTGACAAATATCCATGCAGTTACAAACTACATGACATTACACTGTTTAGACCTCAGGGAGCATCCTGCCAATTTTCTGTCATTTATTTTCAGATCTGGTGGAGTACAGACTTTGAGTGCTCTCAGCAGAAGGTCACATCCAGTGAAGTTTCAGCACCAAACCATTTTCCATCTTTGGTTTTGAATAGGTTGATTTTAAATACTTTGCTATGCTTCTTTTCAAGGAACGTGACCATAAGAGTCAGAAGGAGGGTCAGGGAGCTGAGTCTTCCCAGCAATGCAATTCTTCTGTTTTCTCCAGCATTTACTCTTATACACACCAACTGAAACATCTGCAGTAAACATTTTGCTCTTTTTAACCTTACATCATTCTTCCTAGAGCTCTCCTGATCCCAATGCTGGGATGCCTATGGCAAACAAATGTATAAAGAAACACTTCATCCCTTCTCACAGTTAAAAAGTAACAATGAACCTTCTTTATAATGGCAAATCATGCAAATAAAACTTCAACAGAACCAATCTTTATCAGTCAGGGCTCTTAACTGTAGGGCAGTTCTGGATAAGAAGATACATATCGAATATGTGCATATAAAATACATATAAATTATATATACATATTTACTGCTTTGGACTAGATTAGCCTATATGAAAATTCTTTATAAGAGAGGATTGAAAGGGTACGTTTCTTTGCTGAGGGTACTTCACCTGATCTCAAGTAAAAAAAAAGTATTTCATAGAGGCGTTGCACTAATGTGGCAGTGAAAAGCACTCTGTGCTGAGGAGGGGCTACCACATGGTTTGCATTTGACAAATTCAAAACAGTAGTAGGATGGTTCATCAGGGAAGGTAAGATAGATGTGCAGACAGACAGACAGACATTTGAGCATGGCCAGCAGCAAGCTACTCCTTGCTTATACTTCGAGACTCTGAAAAACAGTTTTCACAGTTTTGTTTCTTCCATTTCTGTGTTATATGGGTCAATTACATTAAACTTTGGACATTTTCCCATCTACTTGCCAACCACCATTTACTTTACATAAATATTGATTTTTTTGTCTCAGTTAATCAGAGATCATCTGACAGACTCTTACAATGTCTAGCTGATGCTGCCAAAGGAAAGCTCCACACAGATCTTGTTGGATTGTTGTTACTTTACTGAGGGGGAAATATTTTTATAACTGATTTTACTTTCTTTCCATTTCTGATAGAAGAAGTCATGAGTTGAATCATGCCTGAGTTCAGCCTACAGAAGCAGAAGCAAAGGTGATTAAGATTACTCATAACCAGATTTAATTAGGACCCACTCTGGATAACCAAACTGACTTAGAAGAATAGGGAAAGAGGGAAAAAAATCCCCATTCAGTTCTACACAGAAGATGTTATGTACATGCATATGTGTCAAAGTAAAATCTCTAAGGACTTGGAGACTTGTTTTGACTTGGAAATAAGTGGTGCTTAACAGAGACTTAAAATTTTATTAAAAAACTATGTAGTGACATTCAAAGACATTTTCTTGTCTCATGTTTTTACTCTTTTGGTACTTAGGGTGAGAAAACAAGCACAACATTTGTGCTGCAAAAGTATTTAATACTTTACACATTGCTAAGGGAGCATAAGGTTTTATAAGTTATTTTGTAAGAGCCTCCAGCACTTGGGCTCTTGTCTCCCTTCAGTAACGCCTCATGAATCTCATTTAAATGAGTGTTAAGCCTGGAAACTCCTGAGGTGCACCTGGACAGTAACCGCTGCTTTACCTTTTTAATCTTATTTTGATTGCATGTAGTGCACCTTATCCTTAAAAGTCTAAACACAGTGGCTGACCTGGCCCATCACTAAGGCTGCATTACACCAAGATGAGAACCTACTGTGCCCCCTGCTAAATAGCTAAGGGATTACACTGAGTCAATGATCAAAATGAATGAAAAAGGAAAATGAAAATGAAAAGTTCAAGGCTATTAACAGAGAGGCCAGAAATGAGAAGCTTTTTATTGAACACCTTCTAATATTTTGAAGCTTTTTCTGAACGAGATCAGCTAACCAAAGTTATCAGGACAACACAAAACTCTTACTGGGTATCACTTACATCTTGACATTTTGCTGACACTTGTCCTTTGAAGAAAAAATGCCAAATTTGGTTACATAAAACCCAAGCAGACTCAGATTTTTGCTTACAGAAGACCTGAGAAAAGAATTTAAAAAAACTTTTATAGAGTGATACATCACAGCTACTCTTCCAGAAAAATAAGTTCTGCAAAATAAATTCTCCCAATACTATAGTGATGATTCAGTCAGGAAGAAGTCTAATTTATATGGACATCTACACCTAAAAATAACAATTTTGAAAAGAAGCAGGAAATGTATTTTCTCAAAATAAATTAAAAGAGAAAAGTTCACTTCTCTTATGACCATGATGAGACTGCTTTTAGGCAATTTCACACAATTTTCACGTTTAGTGAAAGAGGATATTCTAAATTAAAATTATTTTAATATAATTAAATTAATACAATTATTTTACCAAGAAACATACCCTTCTGCCCTTTACAAGAATGTCCCATAAGCTGAAGAGCTTAATTTTGTGGACATTATTGAACAAGTAATTGCTTCCTCCAGAGAATGTCATATTATGCTTCCTATACAATGCAATACAATTTATTTTGTAATGCATTTTCCACAGAAATACCTCGCTATTCGCAGAAGTTATATAATACCTAAGCATTCTATTGTGGAGCACTTCAATGAAAGGGAAGTGGTCTAAGTGCAGACAGATGAAAAGGTGAGCTGAAAAAGTTTGTACATTAACGTTGAGGGTACCAGTCTCAAGCCGGGTGTTGGGAATGAGGAGAAACTTTCCTATTGCAGACAGCACTTGAAATCTAAACTTTCCTAATGCATCATTGAAGCGGATGTGAGGCAGACAAGCGTGGAGCCTGGCGGGATGAGAGGAGGAACTACTGCAAACAGCAGAGAGGAGAGAGAACCACAGGATGAATTTTAAATGGAAGAGGAGGCAATGCTGGACCAATGGAAGGCTGTGATAGGAGACTACGAATGATACAGGGAGAAAGCAGAGCACTGTGTAGGATGTGAAGAGTCTTGAAGACAAGGAAACTGTTTCATAACTAGAAGAATTCAGGATGCAAAAAAATGAGTTTTCATTGGTTGGACTAGATGGTCTTAAAAGGTCCCTTCCAACCTAGGTGATTCTGTGATTCTGAGTGCATCTTACAGAACCTGTATTCGACCTAGTGTACAGTACTTTTATTGAAGACTTTACAGACAAAACACCCTCTGAGAAAATTAAAGTTTGTAAGAGCCTCCTTTGCTGGCTGGTGAGTCCTCACTGAACACATGGACATTAGGAGCAAAGAAAGTTACAAAAATATTAATTACACTGAGTGCCTACAATGGTAGTTGCAAAGATTCTTCCAAAACTGGTTTGGGACTTAGGGTGAATGTCTTTCTTTTATGTTCCTTGACTTTTTTTCTAATCTGAAACTAAAGCAAAATTTTCCTGAAAAAACCAAGCTCTGACTTTTGTCCATTTCCAGAGGCAGTGCTGCAGCTCAGAAATCAATTGCAGGAACTAAGGCATGGAATAATGTATCAACAACTCTGAGGAACAGGATGTATAGTTTAACAGTTGATCTTCAACCATGGGACACCCATTGATTCTCCAAAATTGTTCTAAAGACAAATGAACTGTAATAGTACACCATGCCATGATTGCATGTTGATGCCATTTCCTGAAGTGATGTGATGACACTGTGGTAGGACCATTAACCCATCTGTCATTTTCTGCATTTGTCTCAATCAAACTGACAAAAGAATTGCGTAAATGTGACTTTTGGCAACGCAAAAACCAGTGTTACAGACCTGACATAAAAAGCAGTTGGTATTGAAAAAAGAGACTGACATGACAAAGGCATATGTTTGAAACTAGGACCCTTGCTAGAGGACATTTAAATAAAAGATTTGTCATTCCTCTCAAGCAATTTGAGATTATTGCTCAGACACCCAAAGACTGCTGTGATTTTTTGACAATCAGGCTGCACATATTATACAGAGCATCACATCAAGCATCAGAAAAAATAAATTCCTCTAAGGTGTCATCTTTCTAAAATAGAGACATCCAGTTATCAGTAGGCACATCTGAAAATACTGGCACTTCACTGACAGTTTTAGAAACACTCTTCAGGATTCTTAGGAGTAACGTTTTTTATACTGTTGCCCACATCTCAGCCAAAATTTCCATTTCCATTAACTAAAAATCTGGTGGTTGAGGACTATATGGCTCAGCAGAACATGGCTATATATATCAGAACCATCCTTCCCTTTCATATTTATTTAAAAAGATAAAAGTATAATTTATATATGTCTTGTCTCTTTTCTTTATATCTTTACCATCTGAGTCTCCAAAGATGTGATAACTGCTATTCTAACATTATCTTCTTCTTTCCATATCTAGAGACATAAATATTCAATTCCTATGTACAGATTATTGTAGACCAAGGAAATAATAACTAAATATTTCTCTGCAAAATTTTGTCTTCTACCCTTCCTTTTTATTCTTAATTCATTAAAGTACACATGGAATGCAAATTCCTACTGCCTTTTAACACATCTTGCTCTGTTGAAGTGTCCTCCATCTTGCAATGTAAATAAGGAATAATTACAGATCAGCTTTTAGAAGAGAGAAAAATACAGAATGTTTTCTGGATCTCAGAAAAAAAATCTTCAGAATACCTACTAGAACACTGACACTTAGAGCTAGTATGTAGAAGTAAATAGTAATTAAAACCAGTACTACAAGAGCTGCAGACCAGTGATAGACTTAAGACTGGAAAAAACCCACCAAACCCAGATTGCAATGCTGTCAATGACCATTGCTCTGCTTTCCAAATGTTGTTTCACTGGTAAAAGGACTGGAAAATTCCAGAACATTTCAGGACAGAGAAGATGACAAAGCCCGAAGCTGTTTCAGATATACTAGCTATAGGCTAGAAATGGAAACTAAATGTCACAGGGTCCACAAAGATACTAGTTTGGTGACACATTTTCCCCCCAGACTTTATCTGATGTCCCTCAGTGTCCCACAGCTACCTCCCTCCCCAACATCCATCTTGTTACTCTGAACGCTGAGTCTCTTTATTTGCTAATCACTGGCACCACACTGGGCTCTGCCAGCCCACTTATTCCAGACCCAGACAGCTGCCTTGTCACAGCTGAAGGAGCAGGACAAGGGGAGGACAAGTTGGAGAAGTAGGAGCAAGTGGAAGGGTGCGGGCAGAAGGAATCTCCAGCCAGTACCTCAGCTGGGGCCTTTGGTGTTACTGCTCTCTAAAGGGTGATCAGAGCAGAAAGAACAAATTGAGGAGGGCTTGTGAAAGCTTTCTTGCTTTTCCTACTATATCAGTTGTTCCAAAAAAACAACTGATATTACCTCCCCCGAAGCCTTGTCTAACAAATAATACATTCCATCTGCCAAGTTTTCTTTTTTTTTTTTCCTCCTTTTTTTTTTTTTAAACACTTCAATCATCCAGGGATAAAGGAACGACAACTGTATTTATTTTATTTCCCTAAGTGTAATCTTTCTCCACAGCAGATGTGACAATTCACTGCCAAAGTAAGTTCATCACACAATTAGCGGTGTGAAAGGAAAGCCTATTGTGTAGCATAATGGTTTTTCTCACCATTAGCAGTGTATAATCACTGACACCGGTTTCAAGGCGGGCTGAACACCCCCCCCAATCCCCAACCCGCCCCCAGTCCCGGGCTCTGCATCCCCATCTCCCTACAGCACCGACAGCGCTTGTCCTGCAACCACCGGGGACAGGAGAAGATCCTTCCTAATGAATTAAATCAAGCCATTGTTTTATTTCTCCCCAGACCTGCAGAGCCCAATCTTCTCGGTGGCTGGCACGCACGGCTGGGCCTGGAGTGGCACCAGTCCCCTAAAGCCACTCGACTCATCTGATACAGACTGATTACTTTTCCCATTGGTGGCATTTTGGACGAGCTGTTGCTTTATGGTGACAGTAATGATGTTTCTATAAACTTTTATTGGGTTTTCTAATCTCATTTCATAAATATTACTAGTGCAATACTAAGTTCAACATTTTATATAAAACCCCATGAAGTAATAATAAAGACCGTCAAAACTGGACCTTTAAACTACATAATGTATTTTCATACAAATCACATTCTAGTAATTGACCCTGCTTTGCTTTTTTGGTGCTATCAGCATATCCTTTGACAGGTACACTGGGTCCCCTGTGAACACCTGTCTCTGCTAACTTTTTTGCCTAGTTGGCTTAAAAAAATATCTATTTTGAGGCCTGTTCTTTTTTTTTTAATGGTGATGAGGGTTGGTTTTTCACTGAGAAGTCACAAAGATTGTTATTTTCTGGTAAAACAGCAACAAAGAACTAAAATAAACTCAACAGAACTCCCAACACAGTCAATACATCAGAAATTTATGAAGAGACAATTTAGAGTATAAAGTTAATGAGCATATATTGAAGCCTGTTAAACCACCATGTCCATGCTTCTCATCTGGGAGCAAGGCAACCTTCAAACTACATTAACCTAAGAGTACTTTACCCCAAACAAGGGCACGCACGCTGTAGTTTAAAGGCTTTTATTTAAGCCCATTAACTTTACTTGAGCTGTTTGCATTTGCCAGCTCCTGTCTAGGCAAGCCCTGAAGTTCCTGTCCTGTCTCTCTGCTGCTCTGTACAAATTTCCACCCGAAACAGCAATCTTGCTTTTCCAACCAGGGTCACAGTTACCCCTAAGCCCTAATCACCAATTCACCCTGCCTGTCAAACACTGCTTGCAATATGGGATGGGGCAGTCACTCTGGGGTGTCTGCCACAACAAAGTCCCTATTCTGTATTCTGCTGAGAACGGGCTCTCTCTTTCCATTCACTGTAGGGAAAAATAAGACACACGGTTCTGATACCTAATTCAGATGCATAAAATGGATGTACAAATAGCATGTCAAAGGACCACCTAAGTTGGAAGGAACCTTTTAAGATTATCTAGTCCAACCAATTAAAAAAAAAAGAAAAAAGAAAACAAACAACAACCCCCCACACACACCCAAACAATAAAAATTAAAAAAAACCCAAACCCACAAATGAACAAAAAAACCCACACAAACCCCACACCACACCTAAAACAACACCAACCCAACACCACGTCAACTCGTCTCTGGAATACCTCCAGGGATGATGTCCTATCTCTTGGGACAAACTGGGGAACTAAGAGAAATTACTACCCAGTTTAGAAATTAGTCATATTTATTCAGGCAGTATTATTAACATAATGGGAAGCTGTTTCTCTACTTAGACCAGGAAATGGAAAGTAGTTTTTGAATGCTTGAAAATATATAAGCAGTGCAAACCAGATGCTGGACACAAAGCAATCCAAATTCACAACAAGCAGTTCATCACAACCATGTAACTACCAAAACTCAAAGCAGCTTTCACTCCTATTATAATCACATGCATCATTTCTCAGACCAAGTTTGGCTGCATCATGGCTATGTATGACCTTCTTTGCTGGCTCTCCTGCCACCTTCCCACACCACTTCACTCCCCTGGTGCCTCTGCTCCTTGCTGGGCTCTCAGCCTACGTGACTATGAGTCATCTTCCCTTGGAAGTGTTGTTGCAAAGCTCAACCCTGTCCCTTTTCACTTACACCTTCCATGAACCAGCACACCCACCAAGCACATCTGGCATGTTTATCTAGCTGTTAAACCTCCACCTGGTCCCTGCTGAGACCTTGGAATGCCCTACCAGCTGGGGAGAGGCAGCGTGTAAGCAATGTGGTCCAAATGTGCACACAGTGAGGCACGTCCCAGGCCTAAGTCCTCACTGCCGGCAAGCCTTCCCTCAGAGGACATTTTGTGGGCTGCCAAGTGAGATTGCAGAGAAAGTTCCTAAGAATTGATGTATAAGAATGTGATTGTGTGCACAAGTGACTGATCATTTCCCTCTGATTCAGGTAACCGCAGTGGTGAGTGGAGCCTAGAAAAGAGCCTCCCAAAATCTGTCCTCCTTTCTTCCAACTCCCTGTCACTTTCTGTGTGCTCAGAAAGGGGGCTGCAGCTGGTGAGAGATGAATCCCCTCACTTTGCAGTGGTTCAGACCAAATCCACTCTTTGCCCCGTAACACTTCCCACAAGAAGTTGCACCCACAACATAGCTGTCTTCACCAGCTGTCTCTCTGGTCCCTCTGCTTTGCCTGCCAAGCTGGTACTACGCCATGTTCACAAAAAAAGGCTGGAAGACACGGAGCAGGACTGAAGAATAACATTCCATCAAGAAGATTCATTCATCATAGGCTATTTAGGATTTGAAATTGGCACCAGTTATTCCTCAAAAGATAGATTGCAGAGCTACAGGAAAGAGAATGAAAAGAAATTGGAGAGGTCATCTTCTCTGCCCCAGCTCAAAAGGGCTATCTGTGGCGCATCTGTCTGACCCATTCCCTAAAAGCCTTCAAAGATGAAGTGCCCATGATCTGTCTCCCTGGGGGTTTTTAGAATGACAATCCCCGGGATGTGGAAAGAGGCACCTCTAGCTCCTGCCAGCAGGACAGCACAGTTGCAGTGCACAGCTCCCACCCGTGTTCCCACCTGCTGGGAAGTGCTCTCTGATGGAATGGGAAACTTGACTGTGACATTTCTCAACACTGGGTTGTAGGAAGCAGCGAGAGCAAAGAATCCCCCTTCAGAGCAAATCCTCTCACACGCAGAAGACTTTTTTCTGGTTCACAAGAGAGTCGCTGCTGAGCCTGGAGCATATTGCACCATGTGGGAGGATTTCTCCCCGTTCTAAGCTTCTTCATAATTTCTATGTCAATTCCAATATATCAAATTAGGGATTTCTAGCAAAGCTGGGTGAAAGTAAAAGTGCTAATTTTTATTTTTCAGAACAAGGAGTTAGTGGCCAAGTTATGCAATAAGCATCATGTTTTTAAAAATTTATTTTGTAGGTTCTTCCTCCTTCGTACCAAACCACCTACGCCTGGGCAAAAAAGCATTCCACACTTTTTCCAGCCTCTGCACACTGTGCTATTATCTGCACATCTCATCCATTTGGGCATTTAAAAAAAGGTTGCAGCTACTTTTAGCTGATTTTTCCATAAAAGCAAATTGCTGCTTAATTTTTTTTAGTCTTCTCACTTTGCAGTTCATCAGCTGATGACCAGGCTGTGTTTTGTTACCCTGAGCACTAAACTTACTTGTCACTCTAAATTCTTCTGTAACACTTCTGTCCCCTTCTGTCATTCTGGGTTTCTCATCAAACTGAATTAGCTCATACATGGTGATTTGTTTCCTTTTAAATGATACTGATTAAAAAGGAATCACAAACTGATACCATACCACTTGTCAATGGCAAAAAAAAAAAAAAAAAAAAAAAAAAAAAAAGAGTAGCTATGTTTTTCGGAACATGGCTTTAACAGAAGTGAGAAATAGAAGCATTTTTCCCCTTCATTGCTCTGCCTCAGTTTTGGTGGTTTTGTTTTGTTTTGTTTTGCTATAATTATATATATAACAGGCTACTCAGTACTCTTCCTGCATGGTCTCTTTACTTTAAAAGAAAAAGAATGTATCTCCTTACAGGAGATCTGCTATTAATTGTTTATAATGCATCTATCCGAAGGAAACACTTACAATGATATCTCAGCAAACATTTCATATTACTTATAGCAGTAAGTGCCCTAGGAAGTCTGTATGAGCTGTTCCCTCATGGCTGAAATAAGCCTACTTCATACTTTTCAATACTGTGCTGCCTCAGGACTCAGTGCAGTAGACATACATTTTAAAGTTACATAAGATTAATTTTTTATGCCATTGAAGCGAATTGGCTTTGTAATTAAATTTATTTTTAGTTGATTTTTTGTGTGTGTGTGTTAATGCAGAATGCTACTTAGTTTACATTTGCATTTGGAAGCTGCAGTATTAAAGAGCATTATAATATAGTATGTGCGAGCTATGTTAAAATTTATTTTCTAAGAAAACTAAATTCTTATAATTTATTGGTAATTATGTAAAATGTTTCATAATGAAGAGAACTTGAGAGAGGAGGAATCCCCTGTCTCCTGAATTTTTATCTGTTGATGGAAAGAAAGTTCATTAACGTAGAAATAATATCCATAAGTAAGGCACAGATATGTCTCTATCTCTTCTGAGTGTGAGCGTTGAATATCATATGAATTCAGTAATATTAAAAGAAAAAGAAGATGTGATGGCTACATTATGCATGAACCTGGCGTAGTTTGCTCCTTCAGACTTTGTCAGCTTATTTGTGCTTTTTCATTCCTTTTACAGCAGAGATCAGAGAGCAAAAGATTCCCTTGGCAGGGGAGCTAAATTGGATAATAATATATTAAGGGTAACAGGAAGGGGGAAGGGAAGAGGGAGGGTCTCACTCAACAGCTTTCAAAGATCATTAGTGGAAAGTTAACACAGCAATAGCAGCAAATTCACATTTCTGCAAATTCCAGGTTGCTTTCCCAATGTTATTTTTTAAATGTACCAATGGAGCAAACAACATAAGAAAATCTCTGGGGTCAATGAATGGATTTCCCTGCCAGGCTGGAATTATTCCCAAGAAAATGCTGAATACTATCCTATTTTGTTACCTTAGAATGTCCCAAGAAATCTTACACTTGAAATAGCAAAAATCCTATTCTGAAAAGATGAAATGTAGCATTTTAATATTTACATCTTCCCAAGTCGTTCCTTCCCTACAGAAGGGACAGGATGCTAGATACCCAGACTGCTCCCAGTTCCTTTGCTTTTCAACTCAGGAAAACATTCTTACCCAGAGCAGCACTTAAGTAAATGTTTAAATGCTTTCTTGAACCAGAACTGAAATTGACACTTTCTACATTATATATATTTGGCTATTTTAAACTTTACCTTTTTCTCCTGCAACTCTTGGGTTGTGTTTGTTTTTTTTTTCCCCCTGTTGCTCCTTTCTGAGGTGTCTCAATTCTTTTTATTATCAGTGCTCTGGTGAATGCGCTCCCAGAACGAAATGAATTGTGGTTGCCACTCTCGTAACCACCTGCTTTATTAAAAAAGTTGGAGGTATTTAATTTTGCACTTTTGCCTGCTTCATTAGGAGAGCATTACTGCGTGAAGTTGGATCAGATCTCTTAGCTGTCACCGTTTACATCAGTGCACCCCACGCTGACTCTCCTTCCTGCTCCGTCAGACAAAGCACAATGAAAAGGAGAGGAGCACAGGACTGTCAGAAACATAACCCAGGTGGTGATGGAGACTTCAGAGCCTCTGGTGTGAGAATACGTGGAATGATAAAGAGGATTGCCTCTTGCTTACAGAAAACACAAACCAGAGTAACAAAACATCCACCAACTCTTCCTCCCATCATATACATTAATTAAGACTAAATTTTATTCCCAGAACAAACTCAAACCACTTTATCTCTAGTACATAGCTTACATGAAGGGTAAACTTTGTCTCCTCTTACTCTGTGTCTCTAATCCATCACTGGAATCTGTTCTTTACAATTTCAAATTTCAAGTATCCATTTTGGATCTGAGTTACGATCATGTGGATAACAATACCTCTGTTGCACGCTTCTTTATTTTTTTAAGAGCTAAATAAGCTTTTTTACTTGAGGGGTGCTGCCACACCTGTGATCTCATAGTTCTATTTTCTAATTATATTCTACTATTTATTGGCAAGGCACAAAGGGATTGCAGATTTAGCTTAAAATAATGACTGTTAGAAGGTAGAGCAAGCCTTCAGCCTTATGACTCACCACCTTATAATTATTTTAAAGTTCTTATGTATTGATATGCAATTCTAAACGCCTGAAAAATTAAAATTTTAGAAAGGGGATGATTTCATATTATATTATTGCTTAATGAAATGACAGAACTTTCAAACTCAATTAGATAGCTTCTTGCTTTTGGCCAAAAATCACTCCAGTAAGAGAAACAGCATGACTTTGAAACATCACTTATTGACGCATTTCATCCTTTAAAACTATACAAATTAAATGAATGAGAATCTCTTTTCTCCTTAGGGTTTTGTCGAGATACAGAGAGCTGAACAAGGACAACTTCTACAAGACTTTTTTTTGGGCATTTAAAAGTTCTGAAATTCTGACTTCCAGCATCCAGACAAGCTTTCCCAAGCATCTTTCTCGGCCAGAATGAGATCCTCAAAAACATCCAGGAATAAAACCATATATTTTACAAAGTTACAGCATTAGGTCCTTGCGAAAAGGAAGCCACTAGCACACCTAACAGTTTGGAAAACCTGTCTCAAGCAGCACACATAACAGACTCATGGTGTGTTGTTCCTTTTCAGCCTGGAACCAGGCTCCATGTACGTCTTTACCTGCTACGTTTTTCTGATGGCAGCATTGGAAAGAACCATGTAATTATAGTACACATTTGTCTGCAATAACATAGATTATTCACTAGCCTCCAACACATAGCTTCTACAAACAGCATGTGGAAATTGTTAAGGATTATATATAAAGATACTAATTACTAACTATGCCTGCTGAGCTCCTATGACAAAACCCCAGTTGCAATCACTCAGAAACAAGGTTTTTTGAAAAGGTTTCACCATCTCATTATGCACACGCTTCTGTTAGCAGAAGCTGGGTATTAAACAAAAGCATTTGAGAAAAGGAGATGAGGATTCTGCATTGACTTCCCAACTGCTGCTCCTGGTGCTGAGCAGAGGGTCTGCAGCAACAAACCCAAAGCTATCTGTGCAAGAGTCAAAGTCAAATGTAACACAGCATTCAAAAATAACCCCAATTATCACTTCAGAAATAATGCCTTTGAAACGAGAAGTGGACACTTCAAATCAATTTGGCCTGCATGAATAAGTGTCTTTTTAGCTAGTAATAGTGTGTCTAGACTCTCATTTCAGCTATGGAAGTTCTGGAGTACAGCAAGTTCATAAATCTATAAAATGCATGCAGGCTGCATTCAAAGTTTCATGGACAAAAAAGGAAATAACTAAACTGTGTATTTTCTATTAAAAAAGCCAAAGCATGTATCTGCCATACATTTCTGCATAGCTAGAGGCAGTTTATCATCATATACCAGACAATACTCTAACGCATTTAACTCCCTATCTGATAAAAGGTTTCATGTGTGGTAATTTTAAGGAAGAACTCAACGTTTCCATCACATTTCTGGTTCCCTAAAGCATCAGGGGGAATTTCCCTGTCAGCTCTGGTGTTCAAAACCAAGCATGTCACCTGTTCATGCTGGAAAATTGAGGCAATTATACGTGAGCAGGGTAAAAGAGCAAGAAGTCCAGGTTTGTGTAGAGGGAAGGGGAAAGGGAGTGCTCTGCCTGTTGTGAGGGCTGCAGCCCTGATGGTCACAGCTGGTAGCTGTGGAAGCCCACTCAGCATCTTGAGGTCTCCAAGGCATTTTTTTTTCTGAGGAGACATGTCTTCCAAGCTGAAACTGGTGTCAACCCATTGCAGCTGCAAGACTAAGGTAGAAACCCAGCTGCAGCTTGCCTGTGCTGGCTCCCCCACTCAAAGAGGCCCCCAAAGGGCTCTCCAAGCTGGACTGCATGGACCTCCAGCATCTGGAAATTCCCCCTGGCACCTGGATATTGTAGCAGCAAGTGTGCCCATCTAGAACAACTCTTCTAACAAGTACCCATGCTATAAGGAGGAGCTCAACAGGCAGTGCAGTACCTGGGAATGTGAGTGGGAGATGGACAATGTGGTACTGTGTGCTGTCCCAGCCCTACCTGAAGGCTGCACACCAGGGAATGTAAGCCTGCGTTCAGCCTGGAGCTGGTTGACACAAGTAATTTGGAGAGGAAGGAGACAGGACCCTCTGCTCTGTCCCTTCCCTTAAAGTGCCCCAGTGTAACAGATGGGGTGCCGTGGGGTTGGGGAATGAAGAGTGCATGAGTAACGGGCAGGATCCAGGAGAAGCTCACCACACAAAGTTGATTCAGCCACCTACCCACATTAGAAAAGCACATAAACTATCAGTAATTGGAAGTTGCCTTCTGCAAGGCACTGAAGCACCCATTTTGCCACACAGAAAACTTCTCTGGACAAGTTTGCTGCCTACCAGAAACTCACATTTGTGACATGACTGAGAGGTTGCCAAGTCTGGTGAACCCTACAAAGTATCATCTGCTCCCACTATTCTACATGGGGTCTAGTGATATTGTGACAATGTAGAACCACTAAAAGAGACTATGTGTTCCTTGGAGCAATTTTAAAAGGATCAGGAACACAAGTGGTTGTCTCCTTTATCCTCCCAGTCAAGCTGAGCAGTGCAGCTGAGTCTCTTGAGGAAAGGGATGCCATCCAGAAGGACCTGGACAGGTTGAGGAGTGGGCTTATGCAAACCACTTGAAGGTCAACAAGCCCAAGTGCAAGGTTCTCATCTGGGTTCTGCACTGGGGGCAATCAGCAATATCAATATGGGCTGAAGGATGAATGGATTGAGAGCTTTGGTTTAAATCTCGTTTAAACCTTAATAAAAGGTGGTAAGATCTTATTTAGTAGGGGTTGCCCAATTAATTGCTTGCATTGTAACAAAAAAAAAAAGGCAGCATGAAAGATTTGCTATCTAAGTAAAGATAGTGGCTTAGAGTAGGATCCATTCATAATGAATAAGAACCGTAAGATTTTCAGTGTTTCTGACTGGAAGCTTTGTTAAAAAGGTGGTACACAATTCCTAATTACAATGATTATACAAAATAGTATAATAAATCCTATTAGACAAAAAAGTCAGGGTGTTCTGTTTTTAAAATCCAATTTAGTCTAGAGAATGAGAAAAGTGATCTTTTGTCTTTAACAACTTGGGGAAAATAAGCTGGATTTTAATTAGGAAAGAAGTATGATGAAATTAAAACTAAAGGAAGAACAATGCCTTAACAAAGAGTGTTCTTTAAAAAGAAAAAAAAAAGTGTTTCCACTTTTTTTAATGGTAAATTGAATTAAGGAGCCCACAGTTATTATATAAGAAAGATAATTACAGAAAAATGTTCAGTTGGAGAAGTGCTTTAGGAATCAACTGGGATACATTCCTCAAGTTTTAGTTTATTCCATGGAAAGCATCTCTGGTTATCTATGTGCACGCACAGGAATGATCCACACTTCACCTTTAGCATGGGCAGCTCCTGCCAAAAGCCTCATGTATTGTCTCTGCCATGGCTCACGGTGGTCTGCCTCCATTCCCCCAATGGTCTGCCTCCATTCCCCATCCACCTGTCCTTCCTATACCCATGCTTGGATAAAGATGGCTGGAAGTGGGGGTGAGTGTTTTCAACAGGAGATACGACAAGTGGGATGGGGTGGCACAGGAAGAAGTTCAACAGGTTGGACCAGAGTTAGACAAGGCATGACATTTTGGCAAAGTGCTTCAGGAAGAGAAGCTGGAAGAACAGTAAGTGATTATGAGTGGTCACAGCACCTGACAAGCAGCAGAGGCTGATAAGGAAGGTGGTGGCCAGGCAGACATGCTTATTTATGAATGTGCATATGCATTGCCTGCATAGAACATTTCATGTAAAGCAAATCTCAGCCTCTTCCCCCATTAGCATTTCTCCTAACATTAGTGACTTGTTCTGACCAGACCAGAACAAGGCAGGGCTGGAGCCAGGCATATAAATTTTCTTCTGCCTTTTGGGAAGAAGGGAAAAAAAAGAAAAAAAGAAAAAAAGGAGAGAGACAAACAAAAGAAAAAAATACAGGGAGCAAGAACATTTATGGCAAGAAAGAAGGAAAACTCCTTCCTGAGATGCAACTCCTCTGCTCTGTGTTATCTCTTTCACCGTCACAAAAATTGTAGATGCAAGTACTCTCCAGCTGGCATTTTTCTCAGTTCTAATACTTTCATTAGCCACAAACCCAGGTTCTCTAATGTCTTAATCCACAAATGCTTTAACAAGCCAGGCACAAGAAGAAAAGGAAGGCAGGGAGGACATCTTCTTGGGTTTACCACACAGAGGGTGTGCAGTCCACTCACTCACCCTTTCCCAGTTCTATCTTCCTCTCTATCTGATAAACTTTGTATGTTTTGTGGAGGGGATGAGGAAATCGGAGAAATAATTCTCTCCAAAGAGAACCTGAGCACCCTATCTTTAGCAGGCACCAATTTGTAGGTATTCAGACTATAAGCCTAAATATTTGCCTCTCTTTCATGGCAGTTTACTCAGATTTACAAAGCCAGGGGACCAGCTTGTGTTATATTAAACTGTGTGTCCTTCCCTTTCTCACAATACTCTGTCCAGACTGTATTGATTCAGACAACACATAATTAGTGCTGACTCAGATTAAATACAGTCTCAAAAAAACACTTGCATTTTTCGTCTCGTGAGACAAAAGCAAACTGAAGACCCTCATGATTTGTACGGTAGCAACGTGAAAGTAGATAAAAATTCTGCAAATATTTATGGAAGCTTTACAGTTCTACGTGAATCGAATACAAACCTGAATTAAAGCCTTTTCTCATTTGGGCATCTGATAGTGTCTAGAGTTATTTACAGAAATATACATTAGCTCAGAAATAATTGATTTAGGTTGTTTTAGAGAAGGGTCCTTGGAGCAAGGACCATTTACCCTTAGGGCTTCAGAACTGCTTAGTCAGACAATCAAATGGAAGCACAAGTCACCTTTAAACGCTACACCCAGCAACTCAAAATATGGAGTTACATTTTCTTACATGCTTTGATTTCCTTAGGGAAAAAAAAAAACAAACCACAACTGCCAAGAAGACCCAGAGAGCAAGAAGTGCCTTTGGTCCTTTTCGCATGAATGGAGGCTCCATACCTATGGGTTTGCTGACTTTAATACTTTACCATGAATGCTATTGATGAGTAATAGGCATTTTTTCTGAGGGTCCATCCTGTGATTTGCTTTTCTGTTGCCATACTGACATTATTCATGGCTTTTAGCTCCATTTCTGCTAAAATCTAAAGACTTTGTGAGCGTTAGGGCTCCCCTGAAAACAAGCAGTCACTGACGGCTCCACCATTCTTGCCTGGGTGATTTCTGCTGTTGAACACAAACACCGTCCAGAAAAAATATTAAAACGAGGACCAGCCACACAAACACCACTTTCTACCAGGAGTGACACGTACTTAACAGAAGCCCCCTGGCCTGCCAAGCTCCCGGGGCTAGGAGCTCAGCTCAGAGGTTTAACCTGCACTACCAGCACAGGCAGTTTTGCCGTCAGTATTTGTTTTCCCAGCTGAACTGTACAAACGGTTGTCTGCTTTTCCTTCTCTTCATTACAAGTCACCCAGTTTTAATTTGTGCAGTTCTGATTTTTTGTCAGCGGTATGTCATCACATTGTTCTCAGAATACTTGAGAAACATTAATGAAACACAAAAATGTGCTAATTTGTGAAAGTAATAAGCATGCTACTTAGAAGGATGGGAATACATTTATGCTGGTAGAGATGCAGTGAATAACGCCAGCAGGTTTAGAAAGAGAGTTCTGATTAATTGGTTCATCTGTTCAAGCGAGCAGAAGCCTTCTGCTTGCCAAACATCAGTCATCAACCTACCTACCAGCTCACCCAACTGTGATCTTCTGGTGTTAAAAAAGAATGAGAGATTCACCATCAGATTCACTAAAACATCTCCAAAGATTGATTTTCATCTCTTCTGCTGGGCCTTTCTCCATTTAACTTGTTGGTCAGCCATTCAGGAAGAAGCCTCAGTGGAAACTCACACACACTGTGTAGAGTTTACTGGTACAAAGCAGTAAGTTACAGCTCAGGGACATCATTGTGCTGTGCTGCATATGGCCAAAGCAACTACTGGTTCTACCAGAAACACTCAGTTTTGCTAAGCCATCAAAGCCTGCTGTCTTCAGTGTGACACAGCAGTAATGCTCACCATCCCTCAAAAAAGCTTTGCTTATTATGTTCCAGCTGTTAAATATAAATGAGATGGACATTAGCTTATGCATGGCCCATCAATGAGATGGGCCTCTGCCCATCTGCCATACATGTCCAAGTAAGCCTCTGCCATACATGTCCAAGACGTTATCAAGAACGATGCATGCTCCAGTATCTTAAACCCAGAGCTGATACTGCAAAAGCTGAAGTAGCTGTGTGGGGTGAGGCAACATTCTTGCCTGATTACAGCTTAATGTTAATAAAATGCTGAGGGGAAAGGAAAGGTCTGCAACAACTACCCAGACAGGGTAGCAGATGGGAAAGAACTGAGCCTCTATAAGGTCATACGGGACAGGTATCTGCTTGTTTATAGACTCCTGTTTCTGGAAGGAAACATATTTTGCAATATGAATTATGGAATACCCTCTGTGCACTGTAAAAGAGGACCGGAACCCCTTATCTTCTGCATTAGATTTCATAGAGGATTCTGTGGTTGGGCTTTAGCTAGGAAATGAGTCTTTCAAGTTTCTGTATTACTCAAAAGAAGTCTTAAAAGAAAGGCTTGTGACTCCCAAGACTACAGGTCTGGTATGTCTGATATCACCACTGTGCTACTGGCCTTCTCTGTGTCTCACATCCACACACATCTGTTGCCAGAGGCCAAGTGACTAAAATCAGTGGGTGTACATAACTTAATTGAAGTCTTTTAATTGGGTCTTAAAATTCATCTACAACCTCAAGTACACAGAAGAATTCCTTATTAGTGTTAAAATCAGTGCAGCACTAATGACTTGAGCAGAGCAGCCTGCATTGTGACTAATTTAAATTTTTATCATTTTTAGGCCAGAAGGAACCAATATGTAGGTCTAGTCTTACCTCTTCCAAAACACAGCTAGCTGAAGTTCCTCCAGGATTCCCTTCACCAGGAATGAAATGAATCTGGCAGACTGTGTTTCAGTGCAGCTTGAAAAATTCACAAAAACTGAAGCACCCTGATCCTACTGATCAATCAAAATCCGTCTCAAATGTCAACTGCTTTCACACAGACCATTTTTTTTTTTTTTTCCTGAAAGCCAGTATGAAACCTTGATATGTGGCAGAATTTGCTAATATAATGAGCATGCATGATGATGAAAGTCAGAATATAGCTGTTGGACCACTGGATCTCTCTAACACATATTGATGCAACGCATCAATAGGTTATTTTGCACTTTTCCTAATACAATATTTCATGCACAAGCAATACAGAAAAAATTTAAACTAGCCAATAAACTGAGCTGACTAAAGAAAAGAAAAATACAGGACGTGCAATACAGTTGGCTGTGTGCGGGCTGCTGCTGTTCACAGCAACAGAGTTCCACTACCTGAACACAACAATCCTCCCTCGCCCTTCAGTAATTTAGAGCTAAGAGATTGCTTTCTTAAAGTATTTTAATTCAAAGGCCTCCATAATCAAATACTACAGAGATAATTAAGTCAGCAAGACCACAAAATGGAACCTAATCCATTGAGGTGCAACCTCTGTGTGTAGGAGCAGGGGGTTGCCTTATAGCTGCTCTCAACAAATTTCCCTCCTTCTCTTCCATCAGCCCTTCTTTTCCCTCCCCAAACTGGCGTATCCTATGCACAAGCATTTCTGACCTTGCTACACCTTCTCATTCATACTGTCTTGCTGCATCCTCTTTAAGATTATCACTCATCTCTAACCCCTGCCTTGTTTTAAGAATAAATCCTCTGAGCTGGCATAAATCCATCCAACTTTACTGAAATTGGAGGACTTAATCAGTTTAACCAGAAGAGGAACTGATGCTTTCTGTCTGCTTCTTCTGTCTTGTTCTGTTGATACCTGCTTTTTGAACGGACAGATCCACCCTGTCTTCTCTCATCCTATTTCTGAAGGTGCTCCTCAGTATTTCTGCTTCCCTGGTAGTTTTTTATCTACCTCAAAACCTCATCTCCTAAGCCTCTTCATTTCATTCAATGCTCTTATACTAATACCCCACCAAAAATATTCTGAATTATGTGTCCAATTTTTCTATTTTTTTTTTCACCAAGTTTATATTCTATAAATGCTTTGTAGGAATTATATCCGTAAAAGTTACCTTTTAAACAAAGTATACTTGACAATATAGTCCTATACTGAATTTTTCCTTTTAGAATCTAAGAAAAGAAGAGGCAGTGGAGAAAGAAGCAGCCTTTCTCCATTCATAATGCGGGCAGCAGGAACTGAAAGAAAATGAGAACTTCACCAATCTGGAAATAAAACTCGCTTGCCATCCTGAATGAGCACACATGCCACCAGCAGTTATTTTTACCTAGCCCCTCATTCTACAGCTAGGAGAGGCTAACAAAATCTACTGAGAATTTTGCTTTTGGAAGATAGCGGCGGCAAACTCTAAGGTTGCGATATGCTCCATCCTCCATAACTGACCGTATAAGATAAATGACACTGTCTTCTCCGGTTCTGTCAGAGATAGAAAGCCAGCAAAGCCAGCATCTCCCATCAGCGTGTTGCAGAGCACTTTTACAACCATGAGTAAGTTTAGGTGCATACGCTGGTGACGCAGAGTCACGTCGGGAGGCAGGGCATCCGCACGCGGCTTAGTCTTACATCTGTAAAACCTGCCCCAAAAACTCATGCTGGGTGCCAGCCCTGAAATACCTTTAGAAGCAGGTTCTGGAAATACTGTTGCTTCAGTAAATAGCATGAATTGGGCACTGTTATTACCTAAACCACAGGAAATGGTGAATTTTCAAAGCTTGGAGCTTAAGCTAGCACAACGACCTTACGCAGAGATTGTGTTTTTAAGGATGGGGTTGTTTACCTAAATGTACTGCGAGTTTTGCACTGTAATGAAGGGTCTCTGTACCCGGGTCCACACACCTGTAAACAATAAAATAACCTCCGGAGGTTATTTCAGTATACTGAGCTCTTCAGCCGATGCCAAACACTTGCAGACTATGGATTTAAAATTTGACCTACCAGAAAAAGTAGCAGAGGTCAACATTTTTATTCATCCAGCTATAGTGACCTGTGGCTAGCACAGCAAAGCAAGTCAGACAGGGTAAGGATAAAAAGTAGTTCTCTCTCTCTTCTCTATCTGCCTGGAGGGAATGAAGACACCTACTTTTACAGCTCCAAAGTTGAAATCCTTTTTGCTTTCATGTGGTTACCGTGAATGTTCTCTGGAGTATTAAATGAGAGGAAGGCATTATAGTTTTTAACTTTGATGCCCCATTAAGATGAATATGCACCTAATGAGCTGAGAAATTACCATTGCTGCTTTTTTTGTACTACTGTACAAGACTGGCTAATCAGGACGGGGGCATGCTCTTTGTGTTCTTAACCCAACAGTGATGAAAGTTAGAAGATCATATTCAAACGTATGTTTAATGCAGCAACAATAAAGGCAATAATGGCTCCTGCTATAAAAGGAGGACTATAAGGGCTTTTTTTCTTTTTTATTTTTTCTGTTGTTTTAAGAGCTGCAATAACTATCCCTTGCAGTTCGGATAGAGTTTGGCATAAAACTTAACAGATATTATTTGTAAGCCATCTGTCCCCATCAAAATTGTCAGCATTTAAATGTCTTAACACAAATAGCAACAAAAATAACCATTACAATTGAAACCATTGATTATTTTGGAAAAAAAAACAACCAGCCAAACCCGATTTACTTTAATAGCAACAACTGAAATCTATCAAAGCCCCTTAATGCAGTGACTTAATCCTGTTGGAATTTGAAATATGTCCTTGTTTTTTCAGGTTAGGCTCCCTAAGAATGAAGCTGTATCTAGTGACACAACGTAAGAAGCTAAAACCAATTATATTCCAGCTTTATTGACTAATATTCCCTACCTGCCAACTGGAGTGTGGCAAGTCTTATTCATACTGTGATATGTCAGCACGGATATGAAGCTCCAGTTACCCCTAAGGGAAATCTCGTAACAAACAGCTGACAGAGCAACACACAAATTTGAAAGTAACAAATTAAAAATCTAATAAATATGATGCAAATAAAGAACATGGGAATTTAGCCATTTTTTTTAGTGCCTAAAACAAAATGCAAGTTTGCTTTCCTTTTAAAGATACCTTAGTGGAAAGGTATCATTTAAGTACTGAAGAGACCACCACCATGCTGATGAACCCTGCCAAGGTTCATGTCCTGGGAGGTTTCAGTTCCCTGTTAGTCCCACAAATGTTTTATCATGTAAATCTACTCAGGTGGTGAAATGTTTGGGGGCCTGAGCTCAGCAAGAGCTCCGAGTCCTTGCATAGTTGTAGTGGTTTGCAAGGTGCTGTGTAAATGTAGCTGCTTTGGTAGCTACGATAGGGCAGGAGCTCTCTTAACCAAACCTATATAGTGGTTACACTACATTCTTGTAAACGAAGCCATAGGAAAGTATGCAGATCTCAACAGACAGATGTTCCCTCTGCTCCTGCAAGCATTCATTTCCAATGATTACCAAAGGCAAGGTGGGAATTTTTTTGTGTGTTTTAGTCAAGAAGATGTTACTCTTCTCATGTACCATATTTAGCCTATGGCAGAGGTGAAGTTTCCCTTTAAAAAAAAATCATTAAAATCCCAGAAGATCTGGTAACCTTACAGGGAAAATAACAGTAGAGATGATTCATGCCTAGTTTTCTGATGCTTTTTTTTGCTTCTAAAAGATACACTTCAACATTTTGCAAGAATATTTTCTCTTTGATAAAAGTAGTACTTTTGCAAAACGTGGTCCAGAAAATCGTATTTTTAGCTAGCTCTAGGCCACTGATTCTTCTCTTTCACTTATGTTTATGCTAGCCCTTTGATTGTTCTCTGAATTTTGGCCAATTTCAGTAAGGGACTGTGGCCATGGGACTACTCCAGGGTACGCATAGTCAATCACAACACATCCTCTTGGTGGGGTTGCTTTGGGAGGAATTTTGAAGAACATTATTTTAACCTGGGTGTTCAAAAGTAGAAGAGAAGAGAGAAACACTACTCCTATTAATGATCGGCTGCTGATTTGTGCAGTCACGTTGCCCAGGTCAGGGTCTGCTCACAGCTTTGCTCTCTCGAGGTGCCCACGGTAGAGAAAACCTTGGGAGAGCTGCAAATGGTGGCAGAGGAAGCTTCTCGCATGGAAACGCAACACCCTGAACTCTCTTTCTATGCAGCAGAGGAGCAAAAGCAAGCTCTGCTCGTTCAGGGTTTCTGAATTCCTCATCACACCAACTCCTGCTGCTACAACTGCAATCAAAAGGAATCCCACAGGGGAATCTAAGCAGAGGAAAGTATTTTCTAGAGAGAAAATGTCACACAGAAGGAAAGGGAGAGGAGGAAGTAGCATCTTCAGGGTTGTATTTAAGCTGTGATTCCGCTTTGAAGATGAATCCTGGCAAAATCTCACTTTCATACAAGTAATTTGCATCCTGAATGCACTCAGTCATGTCAACTGGCTGCAGAGGAAAAATTAAGCATGATTATTGCTTAATTATCATGAGATCTGTGCAGCCAGAGATCAGCGATAATCCCACCTGGTGTATCAAAAATGCTAATTAAAGATGAAAGTCATGAATGGTTTTAGAAAGTTAAAATATTTGTTGATTTTTTTTCATTTTTCTAATCTCTCTTCCTTTTCCCAATGAACAGCAAAGTAGAAGAGGGGAAGACAATAATGGAAGAAGGAAAGAATTCAAAGCCTGGTATGTATTTAAAAGGTAAGTTTCAACTTTAAAAGGGGAAAAAAATTCACAAAAGTTCATCTTTTAGATAATGTTTCAGCCAGAATAAGTTTAAGTTCCAGCATGTGTAGCTTCTGAGGAGTGTGCCACAATCATAGCTGTAATTTGTTTCACAGAGTTGTTACTGCTTTGCTACAGGTGACATAGGAAAAAAAGAGCCAAACTCTATTTTATCGCCATTTACTGGACTACCGTGGAGAAGGAGAGCAGAAAAATGAGTAGAATGTGTGTGAATGTTGCAAGATAAGTAGAGAAGTTGTACAGCCCACATCAACCATTTCCAGAAACATTCTTCTAGGTTACAATATGCTTTATAAAACAGCTTAAGATTTATTAAAGTCATTTGAGAATGTGAAAGAAGAAACAACAGGTGCTGAAGAAAATGGAATTATTTTGTGTTGTCAGTGTCATGAACTTAGGAAGGCTGGTTTGTTACTAGGGATTTAAGAAAAGCTGCTTTGTCGTAGTCAGCATGGGGAAATTCAGCAAACACACCTTAATAAACAAATCCACTGGAACATGATTATTTTACTATCCTGCTCCAACATGATGAGTCAGAAGGCATAATTTCCTTATACCACTTTATAATGGCCATTAGATCAAAAATGCTGCTGTGGGCATCCGTGTTAACGTGCAATGATTCTCTTAAGTACCTTTGTGAGAGAAGCCTTCAATGGCCACTAGCACTCTTCTCTCCCCAAAGGCTCACAACAAATCATCTCCTGCACCACAGCACAAGGCTAGAAGCTAAAAAAATAAATACACCCGTGATTTCTTTTCGACAGTGATTTGACACCCAGCTGATGGAAGGAGCTAACCATGTAACCTCTACGCCGTAAGTTCTGCTAAAAGAGATTCTCACAGAACACCCATGGGGTTATGGATTCCTGCTAATAGCAGCAATAGGACGGATGATAAAATTATGGCAGTGTAGAAATGCTCTCTCAATTAATTCCCCATCATGTTAAGGCCATTATCATTGGATGTCATCTAGCGAAATGGAAAAGAAAAAAACAAACGCAGAAGCCTTCAATACCTTTGAAAGTTTCACTCACTTAGCACATGATATAATTGTAGGGTAGAGCAGGCTAGCCTCTTGAAATAGTTTACTTTCAAAAAGAGCTTTAATGGTATTGATTTAAAGCACTGACAGGCAGATTTGCTTCAAAAAACATAAGCATAAGCAGAAGAAAAATATGAAACTAGCACAGAGCCCAGAGGAAAGCAAGCAGAAAATTCATCTTTTCCCTCCCAAAAACCGGGATTGATTCAAGATTTCTAGATGTCAATGAGAGCTCTTCTCAACCAGCTTTTAGCACAAAGCTCACAGGTCATTGTTTTGCAGGTCTTTAAATATAAATATAAATACCACCTTGTATAATGCAGCTATTCTCCAAAGAAGCTACTTTTAACTACAGCTCTTCTTAGCTGTTATCTGCAGTCTTTCTGTGGGAAGATGAGAGGGTTTAGACAACTATGGACAGGAAGCAACACAATGTAAAGTCTATGAGAGGGCTCTTATATACATACTCACAAATGTACATACGCACATATATATGTGCATTTATATATTTAAATCTATACAAATGCACAACCATATACAGTAATGAAATACAACCTCTTCCTATGTTGTCAAAGTGAAGACTCTAACAGGGAAAGGAAACAGCAAGGTTTCACTTTGTTTTCTTTGCCAGCTCGCTGTCTTCCCTTGCTCTCTACCTGCCAGTCCTGTCACTGCCTTCCCAACACAGGCACCTCCGTGCATCAGCAGAGATCTTGGGGGTGGTGAGTGCAGGTGGTGGAGGGGCAGTGCAGTGTGGCCACTTGAGGCACGCACAGAAGAAGAGAGCACTGATGTGTGGAAGGTTCCTTCTGCATGCTGATCTGGAGACGTGATTTTCCCTATTATAATTACACTAGCAGACATATGAAGAAGAACTAAAACAGCCTAAGAGAAAGTGTTTGCCAGGGAGAAGTGAGCAGAAGAACATTTAGACTAAGACAGGCAGAAATGAAAGCAATGAGCTGAAGCCAGCTGCAAGGGCTAAAGACTTTCTTTAACACAACCAAAGAATAATCTACATCCATAAAGAAGGAAAAGGACAGAATCCTCTGGGCCATATCTTTGTTTTATCCAGTTTTGAAAATGTACAGCATATATCTAGGAGGCATTTGCATTTGCAATGCAATTGCAAGAGTCTTCTGGATGTGCACATGCAACTACTCATTGATGCACAAAGCATCCAAGGCAATTCTGATTACACAGGTAAAGCTGCAGAAGAAACTGGTATGAGCCATAACCTTTGGGGGAAAACTTAAAGGCTGATACATGTGAAAATGTATCACAGGGTGCCTCAGACTGTGGGCCCATGGCTTGCTTTCAGCTGAATAAAATCAAGACATGACTGCCTAGAGTTACTCATCATCACCTCAAAAATTTACAGCCTACCATGCTTCTTACTGCTCCCTTTCCCTTTCCATACTGTCACAATAATCTGTTTGACAAAAATATTCAAACCAGAAGTTTTTACTAGCCCAACAAGTATGTTGACTTAGCCGTGTCAGGCAATCACATCATAGGCAGATTTAACAGGGTGATGTTTCCAGCAATAGCTTGGTGATACTCTGAGCACGAGAACATCTTCCAACATGGTTCAGAAAGCATTAACAAAGACATCTAACAAAATTAGATGATTCTAATTCCAGAATTCATAGCTCTGAGTGGAAGCAGGTGGCCAAACGAAAGAATGCCCTTTAGGAATGGTTAGCAATGGGTCTACTGCAAATAAATCACAAATGGAATTCTACGTCAAATTAAAATTAGTTACATTTAGATTTGAACTTGATTTACTTTTTTTTTTTTTCTTAAGCATTTCAAGAAACAGCTCTAAGTGCAAAACTGTCATCTCAAGAAACTTCAGGTGGTGAAAAGAATTACTCTGTAGAGATCACCAAATAACTTTCAAAACAAGAAAAAATCCTCTGTTTTTTGGAAACATCTCCTTCTCTTCTTTTATCTCTCTTTCCAGTCCCAAAAATGAAGCAGCTGACAAAGGGACTTGACTGACACCAAGACTCAGACTCCTTTCACCTAGTGTGCCCATGACCTGGCACTACCACTGCAGGTGCCTCATTCCAGTCTTCACCCACCTGAAGGGATTATACCACGGCAGCAAAATAGATCTTAGCCCTATTCCTTGGGCAGTTTCTTTGTTTCGGCTGCCAGCATCTGCATCTGCAGTACCACTGCATTAAGGAATACCCGTTCTCATGGAAATGGGCTGTTTTACACAGCAAAATGGAGATACGTAGACTTTACGTCAGGGGCATCTTCAGCTTTGAAGACTCCGTAAGTCTTTTAAGCATCTCTGGATGTCAGCCACATGAAACTGTAAGTTACCATCTGGGGCATGCTAATGGTTCTATTTTAGAAAATGTAACCTGTAACAGAAAGAGCAGCTTTCTTCCTCAAATGACAGCTACAAGAACAAAGGCATTCAGATACACATAGAGCTAGGAATCACTGATAGTAGGGGTGGAGGAGAATTTCACGCTGCTACCTTCAAACTCCCCTCTAGCCTTCATGTCACGCAGAAAGACGCAGTTAAATTTTCCCAACAATAGTGGATCATCACTATGTTTCCTGCCATAGCAATTGATGTTTAATTCCGCTTTTTTGCAAGTTAAGTCACTGAAAATGCCTACAGCTGCTCTGTATCTGCTTCACTTCAAGGAAGTGAAGGAAATAGGGAGGAAGATAGGAAATCTGCCTTTGTAGCCAGTTTCCTAACTTCTTTTAAATCATAACTAAAAAAGGCATACTACTGAACCCACTCCCCACTCTCTGCAAATGACTTTGCGAGGCAATTTCAACCATCTCCAGTACTCTCAAATTTGACTTATACTCTTCCCCTAAATTCTGTGAAGAAAGGGGCGGCACAGACTTTTCAACTTGACAGGACTTCAGCCTGAGACACAGCTGCAATGCAAGCGCAGGCAGCAGTGGCAAGGATCTCAGTCGTGTGAGTTAGCAGCTTCCCCCAGGTCTGCTGCAGCCCGAGGATCTGGAGAAGATTGCTCCAAACTGCTGCTGTAACAAAACACCGTGAAATTTCTGTTCCATTAAAACCGGAAGGTTGTGGCATTTCAGCCCAATTCTGAATGGGCATGGTTTCTTAAAACTCAGAATATTAATGGAACCAGAATTTGGTGTCCAAGCCAATACACATAATATAAAGTTAGCCTTTACCAACTGGTTGAAAATACTCAAAATAGAAGAAACACAGAGAAGCACAATATGAATTTAACATTAATTACCGGGTAGACTCCAGCCCCCTGACTCCCTGCTGTGGAACTGGCATGCTTGTTACAGCCTCATCAGATAGGTGAGGTACACTATTATACAAATTCCTTATGGACTTTGACAAGTCCATTACACCTGTGATGTCTTTAACCTTGTGCTAGTTTATTGTACTGAACTTATGTCAAAGTAAATATTCCAGAAAAATTGCCTGATAATGTTTGACTGCTGGGGCAATGCTACAGAAGACGCAGTGCCATTCTCTTCCTCCAGCTTGCAGGTGACAGTACTTTGCTCAGCTGTAAGTAGGAAATCAAGGAGACAAATTAAGTGAAAGCTGATGCTGACATTTCCCCAAAACTAAGCTAACAATTTTTCTTAATGACTAATAGCTGAAATCACTTTTGATCTGCAAATTTTTAATTATTTCTTGTTTCTGTATTCCAGTCCTGATGGGGAACGGAAACATAGACTACAAAATAGCAGAAGACATTGCCTGTATTTCTGCTATCATTAGGGACAGAAACTTCTGGAATTTTGCAGAGACCACTTTCCCATGCTTCTTTTTCAGACAAGAGGTCTGCACTGCTCCCAGACAGGCCCAATTAGCAGCAGCAAGTTTATAGGCTCTCTTGGTTGCCAAAAGAAACTCAACGAAAGCCTCAAGCTCACAGAGGCATGTGGAAGAAAAGAGGGACTGAGAATTGTGTTGCCAATTCCTTGTTGCTCCCCACAGAGCTCCCCATAACAACAACCACAACAACAACAAAGTGTTTCATTTGTGGAGCAGCTGTATTCAATTGCTGCGTAGTGCCTCTTTCACCCTGCGTCCAGATTTTGGTTGTTATGATCAGCTTGGATGACACTGCAGTCATAAACACAATATGGGCATGGCAATAATAACAAAGTCCTGGATAAGAGCGGAGCAGCAGTAGATGG
>BJBW01003811.1:365-17554 GCA_004320125.1 Scolopax mira
CCTGCTTCGGTGGGGGAGTTGGACTGGATGATCTCTACGGTCCCTTCCAACTCTAAAAATTCAGTGAAACTCAGTGAAAAATCTGACCACCACACCCTGTTCCCCAGCAAACATCCCAGCCATCATACGAGCGGTCCAGACCCAACATTGGTGTTTCTGAGTTCTATATAGGTTCTCCTATAGGTTCTCTCAGAAAGAGGCTGCCTTAACCCCTGGGAAAACACAAGCAAGTTTCATCTCCTAGAGATGCTCTGGAGGCTGGTTGCTGGTCAGGCCTAAGCTGTTTGGTTTTTCCTGTGTACTGTGAAACTTCTAAACTACCATGGTGATTGTCATCTCCCTTTAGTTGGGTCTCCCAGGACATGGTACCTCAGGTAGCATTATTAAAAGTATGGGCTGTGAGCAGAAAATGGAGGGTTCAGATATAGATACAGAGGGTTCAAGGTACAGAAGAGATCACGGATACTCTTAATTGGTATCTCGTTTAGCTCAGCCTAGAATTTTCCCCTGATTCCTGCCATAAGTAATGCTTTCTGCTGGGGGAGGAAGCTGGCAGTTTTGTCAACTGTTTGATTTTAAATACTATCATTTTATACACAGCACCCAGCTTCCATTTACTCTTATTTCCCTTTCTATTGTGTACGTAAGAGAAGCGCATTTCTTCAGGTGCAGATCAATCTAGGAAGTAGATGCTCTAAAAGTAAAAAAGCATATGATAAAAGTAAAAAAGATACGTTTTCCTGTGTTTAACAGCGTAACAGCAGGGAATCGTGCTGCAGGGTGATAAAGATCACTGCAAACCAAGGGCACTCAGCCTGCTTCATAGGAAAACGATGAGAAGAATTTGTCTTCGTGAAGGAAATGAAATTAAGTGTTATCTTGCAAGGTGATGTTTCACTGGGGGTTGGGGTTTTTTTGTTGTTTTTTTTTTTTGCTAACAGGGTAAAATGAATGATAAATCATGTACCTACCATCTAGGGCCTTGTATATTAATAAAATGAACTAAATTCAGGAGTAGCTTTTGAAGTTGTAGTAAATTGTCCTGTGCATATATCAAAGTGACCAGACTAACCCCTAGATAGGGATGCATGATTTGGCTTCATCCCAGCTTGGAATATTTCAGTGTTTTTCTTAAAAGCATGATATATATTGTAAAAATTAGGTGTGTATTAACATCCCTAGACCAATGTGTCATCCCTGTGGCTGCGTGGCACTTTCAGTCCTCCTAAGTTTTTTTGGCAGTAAAACTAATCTCCGCTTCCTTGAAGCAAATATGCAAAAATGTTTTTTTGGAAATGTAGGTACTTAGAAACAGTTTAGTAAGGTACCAATTGCTTGTGGGATTGTGTAATTGAGTAGGTTGTAAAACTCTTCCATTAATGGCCAAAAGAAAATTTGGAAGGAAAAAAAAAAAAAAAAAAAAAGAACGGTGGCTTTTTTTCTAAACTGTGATGAATTGTAGTAATTGCTCCTGCAAAATGGTAATTAGCATTTTCCTACAAATGAACAGAAATAATTCTTTACAGAACGTTGATCTGGTACTGTAGGCATGCAGTCAGTGGTGATAAGTGTGCGTTGTGTGGCATGAATTCACTGAGACCAGTTCCTGGGGCAACTATTTCTGAGAAGTGGCATTGGAATTCACGCTGTGCATTAGGTGACTCAGACCCAGGTATGTGGCTGCTGAAGCAAAATATTCAACTAGCCAAGGAGTAAGTTACGAGGCATTCTTACAGTCTGTCTTGTTTCTCCTCCATTTTAGTTGCTCATAAAACACTTAAGGAACTGGTAACCTAAATTTTGCAAGTGTGCAAAGGCAGAGTTTCTCTTTTAGAAATTTTGAAGCCTGGCTGCCTTAGAAAGGGGAACAAAATGCTAATATTTCAGACTTCTTAATGAAAAAAAAATATGTTTTTTTCATTACAAACAAATAAACATTTTTTTTTCTTACCATGACACACATTTCAACTTCTTTTCTGCTTTCTCCTGAAACAAAAAAAAAGAGGAACCTGAAACAAAAAAAAAAAGATGAAATCCGTGTGTTTCCACAAAGTTTTGACTTCTAGATCTGCATATTCAAATAAAACATGCTTCCATTGCTGTTTTTCCTACAAGCTGTATGAATTGAACTTTTCAGAGTGCTTAACCCAGCCCTATGATGTTAGTATTTTTCCTAAACATGAATGAAATTTTATATTTTTATATATCACAATGTTTTCCCTCTAGAGACTCAGGCTCCTGCTGTCCTATGAGGAGTTCAAAGGCAGTTTTCACTTGTGGAGGCCTGGCAAGCTCATTTTTCTAGAGAGAGGTCAAAATCCCCAGAGGGAGGTTGGCCATCCATCAATGTGTAAATCCAAACACCCCCAAAGAAATTACAGTGGTCTTGGACCACCTGCACAGAAGTAATCACATCTGCATCTATATTTCTTTATAGAATTCCAGGCCAGTTCTGGTCAGTCTTTATGCACATTCTGCCCCAAGGCACCTAGAAGCAGAGGGGATGATTTGGCTCCCAGCCTTTCCTTTTTCTGATTCTTGCACAGAGCACTGTGTATCTTTGGCTCTTGTCTCCATTCCCCTTAGACCAGGCATCAGCCAGCTGGAAGTACAAGTAGAAATTATAATACAACTCAACTAGCAGGATTTTTTTTAGGTTGTTATTAAACAGCTGTCCAAATAACCACGTAAGAGTTATTTCTCTCAGCTTTTAAGGCAGATTTTCAAGCACGTTCATAATCTCACATCTTTAAGAGTAGGTTTATTTTGAAATTATATTCAATTCTTTATTCTTGGGAAGGATTTGGGTTCATTGTTGCATGGCTGTAAATGGGAAATGAATTTGAGTCATTACATGGCATGTGATGCTTTATTCGGTAGATATTGGCACAAATGTTCCAAGTTCTGTAAAAAGGATACTTCATACCACTGCAAAATGTTAATTTTCCTCTACAGTGATGTAAAGTTGGGTTGGTTTTTTTTTGTTTGTTTGTTTTTCTTCAAAGAAAAGTACTTCTCTAAGGAATATTTATTCAGGGAAATAGTGGAATACTTTTTGATAATTATATTTTCCCTGTTATTTAGTGCTATAGTTTTAATTCCTGGGGTTTTCTTCATGTTATTGTTAGCTAAGGTATCAGGCAGCACGCTAAACAAGTAATGTGAGAAAGAAAAGACAATGGTAAAAAAAAAAATACAAAAAAAAAACCACACACCAACCAAAACCACAAACTAATAACAAAACCAAACCAACCAACCAACCAAAAAATTTCTCCCAAGTCAACTATACAAAGAGTTGAAAATACTTTACTGAGAAATTAATGGGGTTTGGATTATCACTCTGTTCTTTTCTCATCTTTCTTTCTTACCTTCATTTAATTTCTCATGGTTCAAGGCCAGAATAGTAGCTCAAATGTGCAAAAGGGTACTTTGCAAATTAAATACTTAATTTCAGTTCTGAAAGTTGCTGCTAATTGACATCAAAATCAGTACCTTCTTTAGAGTGAGGTGTGAAATATCACAGGCTAGCCTGGAGAACAGATGCTTGTATTATTCTGGTTTTGTATTGGTGTGTTTTTAAAAAAAAAAGTTTATGGTGTTACATTTGATAAAATACCACATTTTTATTAGAAAAATAAAAAGCCAGCCTTATTACAGCAAATCTTAATGAGTACAAATGCTGTAGTGAAGAGGAAATGCTGCCTTCTTTCCATTTTTTTTTTTTATGTCTGCACTGCAGATTCATTTAATCATTTAGTTATTTAATCATTTACAAATACCCTAGCTACTGTCCCTCTTGGAAGACACAAAAAAAAGAACAAAAGGTCAGACTCTAGTCACAGCTTGTGTGCATAAAGCATATCATGCCTACCTTACCTTTTAAAGTTCTTTCTAAAAAACACTGAGGAAAATGATGGCAAAAATAAAAAAGAAGAAAATTCATACCGGAACAGATTGGTTAATTGTATTTAAAGCAAATTGTCAGCTGAGGTTTTTGCTAAATAAGGAAGTCCTAGACAACCGAATTGTATTTATAGTTTCACATAGAGAGTTGTCTTTAAACAGGGAAGTTAAAAGTAGGAATATGAATTTCCAAAAGACTAGGAATTTGCCAAAACATTACCCACCAGTTATGCCTCTTGATGTTCTTCTTCCCAGGAAAAGAAGAAAAAAAAAAAAAAAGTGGCTGCTGGAAAACATTCAAAGTTGAATCCTTTTATTTTTAACAAAATATGACGCTGAGTCTTAATTCTAATTGAAGTTGTCTGCTATGTGCTCCACATGGTGAGCCAGCAGCAGATCACGGAGTTCTGAGCAGAGAGGAGGAGGAGGAGGTTCCTGGCTGGCAAAGCTGGGTTCCCCCTGAGCACCTGAGCAGCATCCCAGCTCTGTCTCTCACAGCACTTCCCTCAGGTATTTCAGGCGTCCTCCCTGAAACACCACGTTCTGTGAAGCCAAGGAAATGGCTGACCCTCCTCTTGAGTATCAAAGAATTAGCCTCCTTTACTCTGTCCTCCTTTCAGTTGCTAAGAAAGTCATCTGGACTGAGCTAAAGTTACAGCATCTGGTTTGTAAAATGTCTAGAAACTTCTTGACATGCCAAAACATTTAAAAAAAAAACATTTTACTCCTGCAGGGCCTCTGCACAGCGCTGCATTAATGGTGGCCTCTCAGTTTGAACTTCAGCCGTTCCCCTGAATTATTTGACGTGGACACTTAGAGAAAAGGAAAGAGAGTTTTTATTTTCTTTTTTTTGCATTTAGGTAACCTAGGCATAGGTCTCTTTTCTCATTCTGATAATTTCAACAGCACATTTCAAGAACGAGGAGGTCGCGAAAGTGAGAAAAGGCCAAAACCACGAGAGGAGGACATACGACCTTCCACTATGGGACAAGCTGGGGTTACTGTGAGGGTGTCTCCACTTTGCAGTGGGAAATACAACGTTAAGTACTCAAAGAGATTTTTGAGTACTAACAGGAGCTGGCTCAGTTAGTTCCTCCCCAAAAACTGAACCCAGGATATATGTGAGTATCAGAGCTGGTTTTCTTTCTCAGTGCTACCGCATACTATTGGATGGGTTTCACCTTGGCGACTGATTTGAAAACACACACAAAAATGCCCCCTATTAAGAACGGGAAGACTGGTTAGTCTTGTGACGTGGGAGCCACTAAAATTAGCTGCACAGCTTGGGGAAAGTAGACCTCTAGAGCAAAATCTTTTTCAACTGAAAAGGAAACACAATATGTATTTTTAGCAGTAAGAAAAGCGCTTTTTGCAAGGTCTGCTCTTCCCCACTTTTCTCCTCTACGTGTGTGTTTTTGTGAAGTTTTTCTGCTTTGGTGTTTGCCAGGAGTAGAAACATTAGCAGGATTCTCTGCTAGTATAAATAAATTAGTTCTATGAACTTTTACACCCACTGAGAATATGGTCCATTTTTGAAGGTATATATGGCCATATGAAAGTGACTAATCTTTTAAAAATGTTCTGTTCAACCATTGCCCACCCTTCTGCTTCTACAGCTGTAGATTTGCACTTCTGAGCCTTGTTTTCATTTTATTTTGGAATAATAAATAAATTGAATGAGCAAATCCATTCTGTCTTCCTGACCTATTCCAGCTTGAAAGATTTCCCTTATTGCTTACCCCCTCCCCTTTTTGAGCTATGATTTAATTGTCGGGGGGGTTTTTTTGTAAATTCCTATGCCTTTTGCTGTCCTGTTCCCAGCTGCACATTCCCAACGCTTATATTCAGTGTTTTCACCATGTGTTTAAAATAAAGAGTCGTCCTTTCCCACTTCTTTGGAGAACAGATTGCTCCAACTCAACCAATAAGAATGTAGGGGGGGCTTGCTAAATATCGAAAGGCAGGGAGGGGAAAAGGATTCTCCTGGTTTTTTCTCTCAAGCAGTGCTTCCTAATTGCAGCTGAGCGTGGTGGGAAGCTGTTCCCATAGGCCTGTGCTTTCAACGGAGTCAAAATTTACACTCTGCTAGCCCTTTTCCTTCCCACGTGTGCTCACGTAAAGGAGATGATTTGATCTCTTGAATCTTGCCATGTAGACATGAGCAACTTGTCTGAACAAAGAGAGAGGATGTTTCTTGGCAGCCGATGATTTTCTGTGTTAAAAAAAAAAAAGTGCAAAATCACTGCATTTACTTGCACCTTGCCTCTCCTTCTCGGTGTAAACTCACTACTCAAAGAACTGGAAACCAAAAATCACATTTTTGGAGACACTGCGAAACCTCAGGGGTGGCTGATGTCATTGGGAGATGTGGTGAATGACTGCCTTTTAAAGGAAGACTCCCATATCTTAGGATGGCTAAACTACTGGCTCTGCTAACGTCCTCACACATCTGAGCTCCATCAGCTACGTGTTTTGTCCTCCTGAGAGCCATCAGATGGAAGGAAACCAGGAGTCGTGGATGACAGCAGCCTGCAGCATCACAACAAACACTTCAGGCAGTGTGTGGTGGAGCTGGTTATAGGGGAATGGAGAGGGAGAGAAGAGCATCCTCTTTATCTTCAAGAGTGTTCTCTACTGTTGTCAGAATCACTCATCTACTGCTTTTGCTGCCATCCTTACGTTCACTTCTCTATCTCAGTTACAGTTATTCTGAAGGACATAGCTCAGAAGTGATTCTGCAGCAGCTGTGGTGGCAAAATGACTTTTACCCTGCATGGAAAATCTCAGTGTTAGCAGGTAGCAGCCCTCTTCAGCATTCTGCCTGGCCTTTTCAATTAACACCAGTTAATGAACTCAATATTTAAGGCCCAGAGACAGCTGGACACCTCCTCCATCAACTGTGGTAAAAAAATAAGCTTAATGCTTTTGCAGTCCTTGATTAAATGACATAAAATTATTTCTTATTGTACCTTTAAAAAGAGGTGTCCTGCTTTTCTTTCAGAATATAACTGCTGACAAATTCCAGATCTGTATCAAATGGAGATGCCCCTGCTGAATTGCTGTCAAGAGCCACCTGCAGTTCTTGCTGTCTTGACATTTCTGTGACTCTTGGCAACCTTTGTCTCTTTGCTAATTGTACCTAAGACAACAGAGGAGAATTCTGCAGGTCTGTGCCAGAGTCTGTAACTCTGGAGAAGAATCAGCTGTTACCCAGGGTTACAGACCAGTGATACGTAGCATGAACTGCTGTGATCCGCAGTTGTGATCCACAGAGATGTTTCATTTAAAAATTAATAAGTTTAGTAAATTCAGAGGTTCTTTTAGAAAGGACCACGCACCTTTGAAACTCCTCACCTAATGTTGGGTGACAGCTGGCTGGACTTGTTAACCCTCCATCAAATTTATATTCCTAGTCTGCAGGCTGTGAAGAGTAGAGATTTTCTGAGATTATGGGAATATTTTAAAAGTACAGATGTTTCAAATATAGTTAGGGCAATACTATAAGTGACTAACTGGCAGCATCTGTGTGAAACATATTTTCAAGAGATTGTCGAGGGGGGAATAGGTTTTATTTGCAGTTATAAAGAAATAATGGACTTAGCAGCAGGGCACCAGTATATTTACTTCATAGCAAGTAATCTCTAGAAAAAAGCTAATCTTTGCATTCTATAAAGTAGAAAAGAGCTATAGCTTACTTACAGCACAGTCATATTCTTCAGTAGAGCTAAGACATTTATTATTGAAATAGAAGTAGTATTTACTTGGTTTTGTGAAATGAGGACTTAAAAATTATTTCAAAAATGAAAAATAATTAAGTCAGTCCTTTTATAGCAGGCACATTTCTTCCAAGACTTTCCAAGTCTTTCCAAGTTACATCAACGTGTAATCTGGACCAAGAATAGCAAATTGCTATCTTATAAAATACTAATTAACAAGAAAAAGAGGGCAGATGTGGATTGCTGTGAGTGAAAATACCTTTTATATCTCTCTAGCCATCCTCTGCAGTCTTAAATTATGAAAGAGCAAGTTCAGCCTAAGCGTAAAATAAGTGATTTTCATGAGGTTGAATTAGGATTTGAAATGAGGAGAGTGGATGTGATCCATTAGTCTTTCTCAGCTGGAAGACACTGATAAATAATGTTTGTACCAGAAATATGGAAATCAAAAGTTCTCTGGGTTTTAAATGTATTTACTTAGCAACTGCAATTACTAAAATTCTTCTTCCAAAATATTGACATTGACTCCTTTAGGTGACTGTATATAGGGGAAAGTCTATCATCTGAATAATTTACCTTGGCCCTCTTGGACAATTCCTGGGCTAGCTGGGTGACAGAAAATGGACTGTCAAATAAGACTTTTGCAAAAGTTACCAATTGTTTGTTGAAAGCCTCTCTTGAGTTGTTCAGGGAACTCCTAGCTATGGGTGGAATTCGACACAGTGCCTACATGAGGAAGCCCCATAAACACCATCTGAGCTAGGTGGAATCAGAATAGTGTCACTCAGCAGCAAAACGTAAAAATAACACACAGCATTACCTTCTGCTTTTCCTTTAAGTCCTACAATTTAATCTATAAGTAAATCATTGACAGTTGAAGGTTGTCTGAAATATGACATCTTGCCTTTGATTTTCATGTCTGTGTAAAAGAAATGCAGGAATTTTAGAGTTTGGTCAATGTTATGCCAAAACCCTGGGCAGCAATTATGTCCCTCATAATTAGGCATGCAATTGCCAAAAATAACATTAAATAAAGAGCTGATTGGCAGGAACTAGATTTGCTTTCTCTTAGTATAGGGGTTTTTTTCTCCTTCCTTGAAGCTCTAGAAAGGGAAACCAATTTCACTTTTATTGAAATAAGTGACGTTCCCCATTCATTTCATCTTGCCTAAGATTATACAGCCTGATAAGATCTGATGAAGCTTAATTCTTTTCATCTCCACGCTATGGGTGTGTTGTCTCAGCAAGTATAGTCTTGTAAAGGGTAAGGCCTTGCCTTAAAAGTAACTGGTGAAATACCTGAGAGTATCACAGAAGAAAGCACAACTCAATGTGCAAAAGAACGTCCGAAGAGACCATGAATCCTCCTCAAGGTAATGATGTGTGTTATTAAAGGCTAGTGGGATGATGACCCCTGAGTACCACAGAGGTCTTTTTGTACACTGTAAAACGTTCAATCTCCTTTATAGACCTGTTCCCTTAACCTAGGGAATAAAACTATCCTTTGCGTTTCATTGTAAACGGAATTGAATTTATATCATGACAAAGACAGTACACAGTAAATTCTGGGTCACCAGAAGGTAGTTTGGTGAGTTTGACCATACATGTTAACCTCATGCAATAATTAGTTTGCAAACTTAAAATTCTACTAAAAGTATCCAAGCTTTCTGACAGTGTCATTTACTTATTTTTCTATTGAAACAATCGGAGAATAATTCACTTTTTTCGTTTCCCAAAAACCCAGCTAAAGCAATATATTCCAGCATGCAGAGTTAATAAAAAGATTTGGGTTATTTGCAAGCAGGACAAGAGAGTTTCAAAACTAAGGAGAAGCCCCAAGAAAATGGCAGCCTTTTGACTCCTGCCAGGTACTCCATCCATCAACAGTGTCAAAATGGATAAAAATAGTGCATCTTTCCCTTAAAGTTCTGTACGGGGCAGAAAGAATGGTAACTGTGTCCTGGTTTAAAGCAGTTCTGGCCGCTGGAGGGCTCCTGTATTTTTCTGGCTGGACTGGAGACTGGACTGTGCTTTTGCCTGGGATTCTGGTTCAGAGAATAGCTCTGAAATAGAGCTGGTGGTAATGGTGATGCTATCTCTTCTTATGTAGAACAAGCAGCAAAGAAAACAGAATGTTTCTCTTCAGCTCAATCGTGATAACACTTCCTCTACCTGCAATCAAAAACTAGCTTTTCGAAACAGGAAGATTCCTGTTCTCCTTTCTTCAGCAATAATGCCATTAAACTGAACCTCTGGAGCCTGCAGTGGAAAGATGTTAAAGCCATGAAAAATACCTGCCTACCCTGGGGAAGCGGGTTGGAGATAAGACTAGTAACCCGTTCTAGCTCCAGTCCTTCTATCTACTGAGGACTTCAGCTCCCACATTGTTCTGAGGGTTGCCCTGCAGCCAGCATGTGGAATGGCTCCCCTTTCCAAGTTCGGGCACTTCATGAGTCCTTCTATGTGATACTGGCAGCAGCAGGTCTATACAGACACAGCGAAAGAACAGAGATACATTAGAAACTCCATTACCTCAGGCTATCAAAATAGACCTGTACAGTTTTTTCTACTTAGTGCTGTTTACTTGTCTTTTTTTTTTTTTTAGTCCTTAGTGAATCTGATAATTCTGAGATCTCAGCATTGACTACATGGAATTTGCAGTTGAAGTCTTTATCTTACCGTAGATTCTTTCGCTGTTTTACTAAGGGCTTGTCATATGAAATTTATCAACAGTTTCCCAAAAAGCTCAGGGAAGTATCTAATGTGCTCTGCAATTTATGTCCTTTTTGTGTCCTTTCTTGAATGTAATCAGGAAGATTATTTTAACAGCATCTTCCTCTGCTGAAGCTGTGCTGGTTAGAGGATGACTGTACATGCTCTCCATGTTCTCTCATCCCTCAGGATTTTTTTTTTCAATGTTATAAATATCAGGATAATGACTCAATGGTCTAATAGGTTTTCTTAAATGTTCTAAAGCACAGCGTGGTCGGAAGCTTCTTTGAACTTACCACTTCACTGATTTTTAAAAATATACCAAAGCTGACATTCATTCTTAAATACATGAGAGAAGCTTCATGTTGATGAAAATCACAAGATCTAAGCTTACAAAGAGATCTCAATCTTTCTCCCTGGGGATGGCAAAATGACAGGCTCACAGAACCCCTCCTGATGGAGGAAACAGACAAACATCTTCATTGCTTCTCTGTCTGAGTTCACTTTCCAGATTTCTCACTCCTCATATGTTTATTTCATCTGTTTTTGAGCTTACCCAGTTTCTGAAATGAGAGGATCTTTGTGTAGAAACACAAAGGGACTTGTTCCTGCAAGGAGAGGATTTTAGGGCAGATGTTGCACCTGAGATCTGTCCAGTTCCCACTCAGGGCACAGACTCCTAAAAGGCTCTAAAATACTTCTCCTTTTCTGCTACAGTGCTCTAAAAGCACACGAATATTTAATTGGTATTTTGTACCTTAACATTATGCTTCGGAATGGGTCTGTATAATGCCTCCCTCTTAATGCCAGCTTGCCTGAGCTTCTGTGGCATCTGCATCTTTTGTCTGAATTGTTCAATCTAGTAGATGCATAAGAACACCACCTTTTTTTATATCAAGTTGCCTATTTAACATTAGGTATGCACTGGAAGGACTGACATCCAAGTCTCTTCTCTACCGAGTGAAATCCTGAACTGTTATTCTACAGTTTCGAAATGGAATTTCAACAGGAACCTACTGGTGAGTTCTTGGCCTCGTTGAGATACGTGATAAAGAGTTTGTCATAAAATTCAAGGGACCTTTCCAGCATCTGAGTAAAAGCTCTGATGACTGTGTTAAAAGATAAAAGCAGTTACTTCTCTTGCTGACTTTGAAAGAAAGAAAACTTTTCTCAGCAAGGCTGTGAAACTCAAATGGAAGGAGAGGTCAGCCTACCATAAGACATCTACATTTTTTACGAGGTAAAAGCCCTTTAGCCACTGCCTTTGCTGTCTTGTTAGCTGGTACTGTGGCTGCCTTTGGCACTGAACACAAGTAAATTCAAGTACTGTGTTAAGGACTCTGAACTCTGTTCTGAACTTGCCTATAATTCAGATGTTGCAGCAATGGGATTAGAATTACCTAAACCCCTAACATTCCTTATTGCATTTCAAAATAGTTCATGAAGCAGACACAAAAGTAGGTGATTATGGGTGGATCTCCTATGCTTTTAGTTTTCTGAAACTCCTGAAGAATCTTTCTTCCCTCTAAGCTCTCTTTGTAAAGAAAAAAAAATTATTACAAGTTTCCTTTGCAAATATGGGCATCGTTGTAATAAAAGTGGTATTTTATCAGTGTGTTTTTTAAAGAAGCAAGGAACCAAATTGTATTTGGAAGAAAGAAGGAAATTGTTCAGAAAGACAATGGAAAACAGTAGTTCTAGCTCCTTATAAAGATAGTGGATAGTGCAGTGGGGATTGTTAAAAGTTTCTCCATGAAAACTTAAAAAAAGAAGGAACAGACTGGGATAAAGTAACCCAGACAAATCAGCACACGTGGAATTTCAGTGAATGACCCCTGCAATAAAAAGTGGTAAATGTAAAAGGATTTACATGCTAAAAATATTTTGAGAATCCCAGCGATATGTTTAGTGAGGGCTGCAGCAGTAATAGCAGGGTCTGGGTGAAGAGTGGTTATAAGTAAGTGTTCCCATAAGCTCATTCTGTAATTCTGAAAAATCACTTACCTCTTCTTCGTTTTTTTCTCATCAGTGATCTGTGCGTGGGGAAAATGCAAAAGCATTATGAGTCTTCATTCATAAATATTAGTAAAGCGCTTTCCATTCCCTGAACTGAAGATGTTACAATTATAAAAGATCAAGATTAGAGGACTTTCTCGTTTTCAGTGCACGCTGATCTGCCATTAAAAGACTAAAGATTCCACATATTTAAGACGTGACCAAAATTGTGCTGTGTACAAATGTTTCAAAATTCAGTCCTGAGGTGATACAACTTTTGAGAAATGGCGCTAATCGAGTTTTTGGGTTGGGTCTGAGACTTGAGTGGTGAAAGAAGGGAGCAGGAAGCATTTCAGAACTGCAGAGCTAAATGCAAAGAATATTTGGAAGAGCTAAACGTGCTATTAATCGTATATGGGCTAGAAAGAAATGGTCATATCTCTGGGTGAATCAGCAGTGGGTGGGATTTAGAAAAGTGGTGTCCCCTGTTAGGCTTGCAGCCACTTTGTTTCAGGAAGATTGGGTTTTTTTTCTCATCAATACCCCACGATTTTGAAACTCCACTTTTTGTTGCTGATGGATATAGTGAAATTTCATCTGAACTCTGTGACTTTACTCATTTAGCAGAGGGGACGTTGTAGAAGAAGTATTAGTAGGAAATAGTGAAGTATTTATTTAAGTCTATACTGTAAGAGTGTTTCCTGAACCACAGCTGTAGGGTTTGCACTGATGAGAGGGAAATGGAGTTCTCCTGATGGAAATAAATTAATTGAATGTCTGTGAAACAGGAGAAACAGGATAATTCCTCCTGTTATATGATTCCCATTCCAGTTCTTCACTTGCTGTGGGTCATTTATTATTGCTGCCGTGCTTTATTGAAAAGGCTATCTTACACAGGGAAAAGTTTAAATAAAAGCAAAACCTTAGGTAGGAGAGTGCAATATTACAATATTTATACCAAATATGAAGTGAATGGACTATAATAAGAGTAAACAATAAAATAAAAGTATATAATTCCTGAGAGAATTCTGTAAACAGTAAAAAGGTGAACATGTAGCTCTTTGGTATAGAGGAATATACCATGAAATCAGGGAATCATGGGGCTGGAAGCCACTTCAGGAGATCATTAAGTTCATTCTCTTTTTTTCCCCAAGGATGTACCAATCTTGCTATTGCAGGGCTTTTTATGCTATGAAGATTTTCATAAATCTTCCTTGATCCAATTCAGTTGTTGTTTTTTCCTTGTCTCACCCCACATATATGTGTGGAAAGGCAGTCACCCTCTTCCATTTTACAGCACTTCCATTTAGTCTTTCCTTGTGGGCCATGTCTTCCAGAGCTGTTACAGTTCCTCCTGATTTCCTTTGAAGTTTTTCTGATTGTTTTAAGTTTTTACTAAAATGCAGAATCCAAACAGATCATAGTCCTGTAGGGGGGAGATCTAATCAGTCTTACCTTCAAAGAATTTTTTTGTATACCTCATGAATACTATGATACTGTTTTTAAATTCAAGCATAACTTGCGTTCTCTTCATCATCCCAGGTCTTATTGATTTCTACGTCCTGTATTTTTCAGCTAAAAATGTCTAAATAAGCAGTGTCTCTTGCACTGGGCTCTACTGAATCACAGAGAAGAGGAAGGTAGACCCTTTCACTTGTATTCTGTCCTCTCGACATGCTTCAGTCACCCCAGTTTGATGTCATCTTCTTTAAAATATGCCCTGTCCCATCTTGCAAGTCATCCCTGGAAGTACTGAGTGACACCAGAGACAGTGTTGGTTCCTTTGGAGCTCACTTGATGCAAACTTCCTTTCTGATAATGAACTATTGATCAAAGATCTATAGAAAATTTTCTAGCAGCCTCTCCATCCACCCTGTATTAGTTCTCTAGTTCAGGCTCTTTTTATTTGTTCATAACAGTAACATTTCAAAAAGCGTTGAAAGCTTTTGCAATTTTTTCTCTTTGCACAAGGCTTCTTACTTTGCTCTACAAGTAAATTGAATTGGCTTGGCATGATTTCTCCCTGAAAAATTCATGCTGGCTTTTATTTGTCTCCTTCTTTTGGCCACAGTCCCTGGTTACCCATTCTGAAATTTGGGGTTCTTTTTCCTAATAAATTATGCCATTCATTTTTATTTGAAAGTTCTGTTTGTTTCTCCTCTTATTTATGCCTGTCCTAAATAGCACTGCTTTTTATTTGCAGCGGTGCAGAGGGAAAAGAAAATGTAGACCTCTGTTCTGTACGCTGACAAAAGTGTTGGGTGGCCTTCCAAAGCTTTGAAATGTAAAAGGAATAGTTACAGAATTAAGAGTAGAGTCTGGTATGGTGTAGATTTTAAGCTTTTTGAAGAAGAAAATACATCTTCTGTCCAGTGGGACACTGCAGCATTAAAAATAAGAGAAGACTGGAATCTTAAGTACAAATTAGAGCCTTTTGGTCCATGTAGCTGGCACATCAATGCTGATTGAAAAAGGCAAACACCCAATCCACATAGAAATCAGAGATGGTACAGTCGAGATCTAACAACTCTCTAATAGAGTGTTCTTGTTTGCTAGCTGAACCAGCTAAATACTCTTTTTTTTTTTTTTTCCCTCCTTACTCTATATTGTCTTAACTTATTTTTATTGCTTTTTGTTCTGCAGTACTTCTGTTTTGTTTCCTTGTGCCTGGCAGAACTCTTGTGGCATCATGATTCCCTTCAGCGTGACTTTGTTGTTGCAGACACATCTCTGTTGTCTAATCCAAGTTTAGACTTTAGAATAATGTGGGTTCTTTCTCATGGAAATGACACGATGAAATGTGTGTCATCAGATCTCTAAAATATGTGCAGTTTGATGTGTTATCCTCATAAAAAGGAGATTTGAAGATGATGATCTTCAAATATACCAGTTGGATTATAAGGTTAACAGGCGCATTATAAGCACTTTGCAAAGGAGAAACACAAAATTAAATGGCTTTTCACTGCGGAGATGCGTTGTGCCTGAGATGTGAGCTTAGTTTTGGAAGTATAAAGGTGCAGAATTTGCTTATTTTATGGCCTGTATAATCAAATAGGAAACTGCTACTTGTTTATGTGCTGATTCATATTGCCAGGTAGGCAATTTCTTCTCAATTCTAAATGAAAGAACATCTTGTTCTTTCTGTTCCAGTGGAACAGTACCCACATGCTCTTTTACATTCCTAGATATTCATTATGATTTACAAAACATAAAAGATTTCTGTTTTGCATAGCTAGTTTTCATAAATATAAATAAAAAGAGACAAAGCTGTCAAAATCATCCTTTCGGCAACCTCCCACGGTTGTGCCAAAGGAAAAAATAAGGATTGAAAACCCATCAAGGAGATAATAATAATGAGAAATCGGAACTTTTTGAAATCTTTATCATTCTTATGAGGAACCACATATAAGATAGACAAGTTTATATATTCTGAATAATTTCTCAGTGACTTCAGTCAGAAAAGAGAATGCAAATAATTGTAATGATGATATGGACCATGAATTTGTATTAGTGAGCACACTGGAATAGGTTGCCCAGAGAAGCTGTGGCTGCCCTATCCCTGGAGGGGTTCAAGGCCAGGCTGGATGGGGCTTGGAGCAACCTGGTCTGGTGGGAGGTGTCCCTGCTCATGGAAGGGGAGTGGAACTGGATGATCCTTAAGGACCCTTCCAATCCAAACCATTCTATGATTTTATGATTCCATATTTTCATCGCACTGTGACATGAACAGTGAGCCACAGACTCACTCTTAGTGCACCTTAATGCCATACACACACAATACTGGTGTTGGGAACACAAGCCACAGCTTGCTACCTGCTGTACTAATTTCCTTGGGAGGTTAGAAGTTAGTCTTCCCCAGGAGGTAAGTTTAGTTGAGAGGTTTTCCTCATAAAAGCTCATCAGCAATTTTCAGGGAGTGAAAGCAAATGTCGCTGCAGAACTTCCATGTTTTACAGAGGAGGTTTGGAGATCATTTTTGATTCAGTTCAAATAAGCAAAGGCAAAAGGTAAACATTCATTTATAGAAGCAGTTTCATTCACAAAAGTGGTCTTTCCAAACCAGATTTTTTACTTAAAATTCTTTTCGTTTCCTCTTACCACTTTTAATTAACTGTCTCACTCAGTTAGTGGCATTTGAGCCTAAGAAACCTGCACTGTACCTGGTAACCCAGACTGCAAAAGCAAACAAACCACCTCCACTAAGTTCTCTATTTTCAAAAACCTTTTCACACAGACCTCCCAGGAGCCAGCAGTCAGAAATGTCTGTGCCAGTCACTCAGCAGAGCTGCTTTTTCTCCACATTTTAAGAATGGCAGAGTATACTAGATAGTGACCACTAAGCCCTGCTTGATAGAGGGGATTATAAAGAAGGAAATCCAATAGTCCTGAATAGGATCGGTAAGATCTTTATATGTACTTTCCTGATCTGTTAGTACTTACCCAAGCAGCAGCAACATTTCCTTACATGTGGAGAGGAGTAGAAGATAGGTCCCTCTCTATTCTCTAACTACTTTCCATCCAACCTAATGAAATTTAACAAGGGCAAGTGTAGGGTGCTGCACCTAGGGAGAAATAACCCCAAGCACCAGGACAGGTTGGGGGCTGACCTGCTGGAGAGCAGCTCTGAAGAAAAAGACCTGGGAGTTCTTGCAGACAACAGGATGACCATGAGCCAGCAATGTGCCCTTGTGGCCAAGAAGGCCAATGGCATCCTGGGGGGCATCAAGAAGAACATGGCCAGCAGGTCGAGGGAGGTCATCCTGCCCCTTTACTCTGCCCTGGTGAGGCCCCATCTGGAGCACTGTGTCCAGTTCTGGGCTCCCCAGTTTAAGAAGGACAGGGAACTGCTGGAGAGGGTACAAC